>NDGN011556595.1:0-12536 GCA_002564285.1 Tympanoctomys barrerae | reverse complement strand
ATTGGGTATTGAACTCAGGACCATGCGCTTGCCAGACAAGCACTTATTCTAGTGAGCTATCTCTCCGGACCCTGGAAATATATTTTGGAACAGCAATCTCAGGCAAGTGCACGGGTCATCCTAGTAAACAATGTGGGGAAAGTAGGTGAGAAGAAAAGCGTTTGCATAGATCTGTTTAAATCACAGCTCTGGGACATAAATTTAATACCTAGAAGACTTAAATAAATTATGCAAGCCAAGAAAGGTAATTTGAAATAGGAAATAAAAATTAATCAGATTAAGCTGCACAAGATAAAGATGAATAACATCTGAAAAGTGAACTTTTGGTGATTAGAAAGAGGTTAGAAATTTTCACTTTTTTTATGCTGGGGATTCAAACTTGGGAACTTATACTTGGAAGAAGGCACTTATGACATTCAGCTATATCCCCATCCTTTTCACTTCTATTAAGATGATTAGCTCAACATAAAAAAACAAGTATTACTTAAAAATGAAGAACTTGAAATTCAAGAGACATTGATGGATTTTACCTTTCAATATAGTGCTGTCAATTACTTTGACAGACTGCCAGTTAGGAAAAGGACACTAACTGCTAATGTCCTAGTTAATCATGAAAATTAGGTGGAAAATTGATAGAAGAAATGACAGGAAATGGAGAAATTAAAAATCTAGAACTTTTACACTTAGAAAAGATACAAGTGGCTGATAAACAGCAATATATACTTGCTAGTGAGTCACAAACTTTCTATTGTGATAGTAGCATTTTATTTATGCAAAAATTAGGTTTGTTTGTTAAGCCATCAAAGGTTCTTTTCTTCTTTGAAAATATTTGCAAGTTGCAAGTCTGTCTTCTAAAGGTAACAGTATTTTTCTTTAACTATCTTATTGCTTATACCTACACTTCCAGTTGTCTTGGTTTAGATCCAGATGTCTATTCATAGACTTTGAGCTCTTAGCTGAGAATTTAGAAGTGAATTGAATCAGAAAATTAAGCTCCAAGGGCAAGGATTATCTGTGGTTTGGTTTTCTTATCAAAGAGGTTAGGAAGCTATGACAAAAACGAAGAACACAATATTTATGATACTGGGAACTGAACTGAAGACCTTGCACTTGCCAGACAGACACTGCTTCTGAGCCATATCCCCAGCCTTTTTTACATGTACTCTAGAAGCAAAACATGCACTCTTGCTCCAAGCCTACTAGTATATTTATCTGATGATTTTATTCATGAAAACATATTAAACTGTTTTACTGAACATATGTGTGCACTTCAGTATGCACTATAGTGTCAATAATAATTGTCATTATGACAAATTAAGCAGAAACTTTGTGTCAGTCAGTTTTCCATCAATATCTGATAATATGAGACCATCACCTTGTAAAGAGGAAAGATTCATGTACTTTGGCTCCTGGACTTGGAAGGTCAGGTGATGAAATGTTGGTAGCATTGTTTGGGGATGATGTTAGGGCAGCATATTGTGGCAGAGGACGTGGCAGAAGAGGTTGGTCATGGTGGCTAGGAAGCAAAGAGGGACAGGAATAAGAGAGATCAGGGTCCAGACATGCCCCCAAATACCTAACTTACTTCTGTTAATCTTGATCCGTTAATAATTGTATGAATTTTCAGTACCATGATGCATTGGAGGCCTTTGGGGGACACATATCCAGTGCATACCACTACTTTCATAATGAGCATTTCCAAATACAAATAAAAATTCATGGAAAAGAAACAACATTTGTAATATTTTTCTAGCAGGTGAAAAGACAATTTTAATCTTCTTAAAGCTTTAGTGAACATTTCCTGTGCCACAAGTACTTGCACTGATCATTACTGATTTACAGTATAATATTGGAAAATAATGAATGGCAAGACAGTTTCTATTAAAGTAGACAGGATTTTGCTTTCTTCAGTCACTATGTGAAAATTTTTCCTGGTTTTCCAAAGGACTTACATTTAGAAAAAAAGCCACAGTTGAAAATAGGAAGTTGAATAGAAAAACTCAAGAAAAATGGCAACAAGATCTTGTTATGTAGCAAATCTTGTTATGTAGCAAAATATTTAGACATTAGAAGCATTAAGTACCCTGTATTTGAAATCAATCACTTTCCTGAAAGACTTTCCCAAAAGTTCCTTCAAAGTTTTACCTACACATACACTTACACTGCTTATATATGTGCAATCTGGGATTTGGATACAGATACTTTTGTGGGAATTGAGGATTGTAATTGTGATGTTTCTAAATTTTGCTCACTAGATTGTTAGTTTGTAATAAGAGAGATTTAGATTTTTGTATTTTATTTTTAAAGGAGAAGCATTGAAGAATCAGACAAGCAAAATTATCTGTGATTGAAAATGCAAATATTTCCCAAGATTTATGACAAGATAGATATTGTTAAAATAATTATCATACCTTTAAAAAAATGTATTGGATACAGGATCTCACGATGCAGCTCAGACTTGTGATTCTCCTCTTTCAGCCTTCCCAGAGCTGGGACTACAGGTGTGCTCCATCACATCCAGTCTTGGTGGCCAGCTAGGAGTGCTTGAGAGGAGGCCAGCATGGTGTGCACTACTGGGCATCAAGCCTGGGTTTTTGGGCTTGCCTATGTATGCTCTTAGATTGCTGTGCTACCTCCTTGGCCCCACTCTTGAAACTAAAATTTATAGTTTCCCAATTGAAATAATTATACCTATTACTTTTAGAATAAAACAGTAATTTAAACTGCCCTAATATACAAATTTTCAAAAGTAGCACTGTTAGAATCAGTGTCTGGACATCCCTCCAATGCCTCATGTGGTCATGGGCGTGGCTTTCTGGGAGTGGCTGTATCCATACTTTGTGATTGGCTCACTAAGCAGTGCTGTAATTGGGGTTAAGAGTATTGCACTCACCCTCGTGTGAGTAGCTTACATACAACATGTGGGGCTGAAAAGTGTTGCTCCTTTCCTTTTCCCTTTGATATTTTCCATTACCATGAACTGTTGCCTCTCTGCCATGTTCCACCCTGCCTTGGAGCCAGTTTATTATGGACTGAAACCTTCACAAATTGTGAGCTTAAAAAAAAAGTTTTATGCTTGTCTTTGAGAGTTTGGAATTTTGTCTCAGCAAGCTGAGCAAAGTAACTATGGCAAGCATAAAACAAGTTTTAAAGAGGATGATTTGAAAATTCTAGAAGATAGACCCAATTATCTGCCAGGCAATGAAGACAGAAATAAAAATGCAAACTACCAGAAAGGGAACTCACTTTTATACAAGTTGTACATTTGTTTTATACAACAAATGAATCTAATTCATTTGATGTGGTATGTACTAAACCACATCTTTAATGATGCTGTGTAAATCATTTGGCATGCCCACATTGAAAATTTTCTATATCTCCATTTCTTCACCTTCAAAATGATCCATATTGAAAATTTGAAAAAAACCAATGTCTTAGAACTATCAGAGGGGTGACAAATACAACTAGGAAAATAATTATTATTATAGCCCATGTGTTAAAATACTTAAGCAGAAGCAGTAAAGATATATAAAAGAAGATAGAATTTAAATTTTTGAACAAAAACAATAGTATCTGTGATAAATATTTTGTAAGCTTAAGAGCAGATTATAAATAGTAGAAAAACATACTGCATTTCAAGATTAGTGATAGAAAATATCCATATAAAGTACAGGGGATATTCACAGTACTAGAGGCAGACATGATATCCTATACAAACACTATTAGTGCAAATCTTTCTTCTTGTTGAATTAAGAGAAAGTAGCTGTATATCTATCCTAACTATTTGGAATATACAGATATAAAATTACCCTCCATTTGTAACCTTTTTTTGTTTAGATTTGTCAGAGGTGGGTATGCCATTTAAATATTGTAGGTGCATAAATGCAGCAAAATAATCAAATATAGTCCTGCAATCCATAATAGTAGTGGGTTTTCTGTAAAACTGTCAATGTCAGAAGTTGTTGACTTGAGCCTTTCACAACTCAGCATATTAATATGGCTTTACTTTTTATATTTCATTTTTATACTTTTCTGCTGGATGGTTAAGACCAATTTAAGGCAAGACCTACGTAACAAGAAAAGTAACTTTCGCATCTGACAATGTCAGTCAAGTCCCCTCAAGATTTATCCTGAAACCCTGTACTGCCATTTGTAGATCCTTTGTCAGTGTCAGCCATGTGGATGAGTCATGGCCATTGGTTGACCAATTTGCTCTCTGTGAAAGCCTGAGAGAATGTTTATTCTCCATGTACTCCCCTTAGGCACACTCTACATCACTGATCACTTTCCTCTGTGGCCCCATAATCGTGTCTGCATCATGTACTATGAATAACCACTACAAAGACAACAATATGTTATATATTAATTATTGAAACTGTCCTATTAATTGGTTTTGAAACTGTCTCATTGCTGTTTCTCAATAAAACTAAATAAATAAATTAATTAACAAACACTGTGTAAATAATGTTTGAATAGAAATACTTCTATAAGCAGGTATCATTTCAGGAGTTATAATGTATTAGAAAAAGCTTAAGGAAACAGAAACATATATTATGGATGACCCAGAACCTCATGTGGCTTTCAATTGTGGGTGGATCTAGCATGTGTGATGGCAAGATTAAATGCACAATACTAGAATTAAGTGTGTGTGTTTATTAAATTAGTTTACTGATTTGTTTGGCATTGTTCTGTGTGTGGCTAATGTGCAGGCCCATCCTGGTATGGGTAGAGCCAGCCAGTGTGCAAGCATCCAGGAAAGGCAGGATGCTGTTACTTCCCAACCAGTTTTCTGTTTTTCTGCCCTCCTACCTTCTGCCTTCCATGACAATTTTCCCCTCTGTGATGCCCCTCTGAGATATCTCCCTGCCTTGGAGGCAGCATACTATAAACTGAAACCTCTATAAACCATGAGCCAGAATGAACTTTCCCTCTTTTAATATTGAGAAGGGGTATTTTGTTTTATAAATAAGCAAAGTAACCAAGACAGATTTTGGTATCAGAGAAGTGGGGTCATTGTTGTGACTGCAGCTAATCATGTTTAGGAAACATTAGAATCTGCTTGTGAAAAGAGTTTGAAAAGGTTTGGAGATTCTGATTGATGAGGTAGCTGGAAGGCATTAAGTTGTAGTGATTGGAGGTTCTGTTCTGGGCTCAGAACCAGGAGGCTTATATAAACAATGCCAGTGAAGAAAATAATAATACTGGTAGATTTTTTATTGAGAAAGACTGTCTTGGCTGTTGTGCTCCAGACCATGAGTGTAATGCCTTGACAGAAAGTTGATCTACACTTTGCTTGTGCCAAGAAACTTTGCTGAGACTGTGATTAAAGGAGGCAACCGAATAATCTGGAATAACAAATTTCAAGGCAATCTAATCCAGAGGGGTGTCACATGGCCACTGTTGAGGGCTTTAAGCCAGATTTATGTTGAGAATCAAGAGCAAAGAGCTAAGCAAAATAATTTTAAATGTTGAGAGTTTGGCCAGAAAAGAAGTTGTAGCAAAGCTATAGACTGAAAAAGATGTAGAGTAGGAAACTTAGATTGCTTAAAAGGAAGAGAAAAGATGGCCTGAAGACATCAGAAGCACTAGAGGACTCCAGCTTTTGTAGCATTGGAATTACAAGGACAAAAGATTTTGCTTTGAGATGAGAACCCCCAAGCACTATATTCTAAACTTTTGGTAGACTTGGAAAGTTTTCCTTGGGATTTGATTCATAGACACAAGAGACCAGGAAGCCTGGGTTCTACTCCACCAGGTGGGGTCAGAAAGGCTTCCACCCAAATCTCAGAAGAAGGCCTAGGTGTCCAGGGCAATATACACCTGAGAAAGCAGTGTGTAAAGCTTTGAGTGTGAAGACAAAGGTGTAGTAGAGACATCAGAAGGCTGGAGAAGCCATGAATGTGGATTGTCTGAAGAAAGCTGCAATGAGTAAACAAAGCTAAAGCTAGCCCAAGTGAGAAACCATGTAAGCCACAACCACATGCTTTGTCATAGGGCTGGAACCACCCAAGAACTTTGGAATACATATCTTGCTACAAACTGCCTCAAATGCTAAGTATATAGGAATTAGCAGTTGTTCTGCTGAATATTTGCCTTATCTTATCCCCATTCTTTTCTATCCCCTTATTTAGAAAGGGAATGTCTATTTTGTGACATTGTATATTTGAAGTTTTTAAGTTTATTTCCATTTGTACATGGGCTTGCTGCTAAGCATTTGCCTTAAATTCTCAGAGGAGATTTTAGACTTAGAGTTTTCAACAATGCTGAAACTCTTAAGACTTCAGCAACTCTTGAGGATGGATTAAATACCTTTTGCATAAAGGGATGTGCATGAGTCTTTAGGAGCCCAAGAGTAGATTGCTATGGTTTCTGTCTAGGTGTCTCCCCAGAGCTTCATATATTCATAGATGGGGGTTTGTAGATGTGGCTGGATCAAGGGTTTGTGATGCTAGACTTAAGGGTGTGATGCTGAAAATATGCACAAGGTGCTGAGATTGAGACTGTGTGACTAAGAAATTAATCTGATAATTGGATTGATACAGTTTTATGTGTGGTTAATAAGCCAGTTTATTGTGTGGTTAGTAAGCCAGAAGCAACATCCAGAAGGCAGGTAGCCTAAAAAAGATAGAAGAGAGGCAGGCTGCTGCTACTACTTCCTCATTACTGTGCTGCTTTTCTGCCTTTGTGTCTTCTGCTCATCATGAACTGTTTTTCCTCTGTGATGTTCCTCTGTTATCCCACGCTGCATGAATGGAAACCTCTACAAACTGTGGTCCAAGGCATACGTTTTGTCCTTTAAATTTTCATGTGATTATGCTGTCTAAGCAATGTGAAAACTAAGAAAATATTTGAACAATGACAACTTAAAAATGTATAAATTTGATTAAGGTAGTAAGTAAAAAATAAGAAGCTATGGTACCCAAAGAATATGAAAAATGAGGAAATATACACAAAATGAATCACATTAAAATTGCATCAAACAATAAATTGAAAGTAATAAATACTGTGTGTGTCTGGTAAGATATATAAGAATGAAAATAACTTTCTCTGAAAATATTTCAAGAGACAAAATAGTACCATAACATTTTTGAAGCAATATAGAATATTCATTCAGTGAAAGTTATTTTAAAGGTTAGGCAAATAGAACTTAACAGATCTGATGGGCGTATAACACTGTGGGTATACTAAATACCACCAGATTGTGTACTTTAAAACAGTGAACTTTTTGTATATGATTTTTACATCAGTATGAGGAATATGAAACAAAGACTTTCCAAGTATACAAGCTATGAAAGAATTCAGTGCTAATAAACTAACTGTACAATGAATCTAAAAGGAATTTCTTAAAATAGAAAGCAACTCAATGGAAATGTATACTTACATTAAAAATGAAAAACTTAAGAAGTAGTAAATCTGTGGGTAAATATATATTTACTGTGTGTGTGTGTGTGTGTGTGTGTGTGTGTGTAACCTGGGATTGATCTCAGGCCCTTGTGCTTGCCAGGGAAGTGCTTATTCCACTGATCCATCTCCCTGGCCCCTACATTTAGTTTATGATTCACATCTCTGTGTAACACAATTGAGAAAAAGGCAATATGAATGTATTGCTGGTTAAGTATGTCATCACTAGCCTAAAAATCTTGAAAAAACATACATCTATAAGAATCAAATTCTGCTGATACCCAATGTGAAGCATAAATTGAAGGTAGACTATAATGTCAAAAAGTATATTATACACTCCCACATAACAAAAAATAAGTATTAGTCAGAAGAGAAGCTAAAATTAAATTATAGGAGAAACATCTAACGCAATAGAAAATGCAAATACAACATAAAGAATTAAGCAAAACAAGGATGAATAAGGATAGACAGGAGAGGAGAAGAAGGGAGAGGAG
This sequence comes from Tympanoctomys barrerae, assembly GCA_002564285.1. Taxonomy (NCBI): domain Eukaryota; kingdom Metazoa; phylum Chordata; class Mammalia; order Rodentia; family Octodontidae; genus Tympanoctomys; species Tympanoctomys barrerae. The sequence goes on along the minus strand of NDGN011556595.1, from coordinate 4,641 downwards.
AACAGTGGAAAAGAGATGAGGGAAAGGAGAGGAGAGGAGAGGAGAGGAGAGGAGCGACCATGAAAATTTAATTGAACTGACATGTATCAAAATCATGTGAGAGACTGGGAATGTTGGTACATACCTGTAAATCCAGCACTTGGGAGGCTGAAAACAGAAGGATCAATACAAGTCCAATCTGTGTAGTGAGACCCTGTAGACCCTCTACTAAATATATTAAAATATAAACAAATAGAATAAACCATGTGCAAGTTTACAACAAGTGTGTTTAGCAGCAAGCAGAATCAACTCTTCACCAGTATTTAAGGACTGCTGAACAAATGAAGTTTGTCACTAAATGTGATGTTCTTGATGCACATATGTTGGATACATTAGTTACCACCAATAATTGCTCCTTTTCTTTTACTCATTTAGCGTTATCTCTGTGTGGTGAAGCCATTTGGAAGGATTCTTGGTTTGTTGGGTAGCCGTTTGTAATATATTACATGCAGCAAGGTTGAAAAGTATGAATTATCAGTTGGAATGAACCTGTAATTTAAGTAGAATTCTTGGTGTTTTTGATGCCTTTTTCTATTAAGCAGTCTTAGATCCTCCCACTGCAACACCATTGGATCACTTTAACTTTAGCAAAATAGCAGTGCAGTATTGTTTGTGTCTCATTCATCTGGGGTGGGGTACTTTGTGCATTAACTATGAACCAGATTAAGTGTGCAGCTCAGGGAAGAGGCACGGATGGAAGTGGGAAGGAAAATAAGGAGCACAGCACATGGGAACTAAAGCAAAAGAGCCTCTGATGTAAAGATAGCCAGAGGGTGCATCTATACAATTAAAGTACATCACTTCACACTACTCTAAAGCCTACCACCAGGTGCAGCTTGTTATTGGCATCCACGGACAGGGATTTGGTGTATTTGCAAATGATGGATTTATTATGGTCTCTGTGCAGTCAAAGCTACCATCTAATTTAATCTGCATCTCTGCGCTGCTTCTCAGCACTTGTGTCACTGCCTTCACTCCATCTCAGACCACCAGGTATTAGATTATTGTCAAATGTGCACGACTGGAACCCTTGCCTGCAGCGCATCTGCTCTAAGACTCCTGGCTCCTGAGAACCCACTGCACCTGCTGCTCTGAGAGGATGGATCTCAGGTGGGAAGGCAGGTGGTGGGGAGTGACTGCAAAATGTGGAGGAAGCTGCACCGGCCCACATGCCACCCAGCTGCTGCTGTGCAGGCTGGGCCAGAACAGCCCAGTAGAGGGACTCAGCCATGGCCAGAGCTTGGGGTGTGCTGGGGAATTTAAATCTATGGGTACTGGCATGAAGCACCTTAAAGACGGAGAAACAAGAGGGAGAAAAACGTAGGGGGGATTTTCTAAAATAACACAAAATAAATGCTTGGGCATTGTCACTATCCTACATACGGTGATAGTATTATGATTATGTCAAACCTGATCAAATTTTATATTTTAATTATGAGTATCTATTTTTGCCAATTAACTTGCAATAAAAATACAAAATAAATGAAAGTGCAATCATTATGTGTTGCAAACATGTACTAATAAAAATTATAAACTAAAGAAATGAATTTCAAACTCATAGCATACCATCTATGCAAACAAACTAGTTTCTCTATATATCAACTTCATGTACAAAATTAGGATTTAAAAACATAAATCTTTTTCTCATGGTTATTTTAATAAAAACAGTCACCTCAATGTGACAACTGGCCATTGACATTAAATAAATTTTCTTTTTTTAAAAAAAATGCTGTTATTTCCCTAGCCACTTGTCTTAGTGAAGGTAAAATGGCTAAAAGAAGCTCAAGCAACAACAAAATGAAAAAATGTGATCACGGTATAGTTACACATGACAAATTCTTTTCTTTTTTATTCCATGCATGATGTTGAAGACTAGTTGGCTCTCTCCAGCCCCTTCTCTCCTCAAGGATGTGAGGGAATCAGCCGCCTCAGGTGTTTTGCTTTCACCACCTCAGTTTTAGACTTCTGTTCTCATCAGGGTGAGAGAAGGATTCTGAGAGTTGCCTGTCACTTTTTTTCCTTTGTCTCACAGAAGTCCTATGTCACTTGTGCTGAGAGATCAGGTAGAGGGTCCTACCTATTAGCAAGAAGATGTAGCTATGGGGATACACAGAGACATTTGGTGAACATTAAATGCCGGTATAACACAGCCTGGATCCCTCATAAAACCATGACCCAGTCTTTAGTTTATTGTAGTCCCTCTTCATCCCTATATATATATTTTTTCAGTCTGCTCATATCACTGCTTCAATGTTTCTAAAGTGAGCTTTCTCCTTTGTACAATTGCTTTAGCTGCAGTAGACAAGGACTACAGAGGAAAACATATAAAACACACCTATCTTAGATGGTTTTCTGTTGGGAACAAATAACCAATGTTCTAACAAAAAATGTTCTTATCACCCAATCACACAGAAAGTTTTGAATTGTTAGAGTTCTATGGCTGGAACTAGGGAAAGGGGTTAAATATATATTCCTTAATATGTCATAACTTTGTGTAGTGTTCAATTTTATCAGAATCCAGCTGGGTGTGCTATATATAACTGATCCTAGTCAGTATTTCTAGATATCATTATAAAGGTATGACTATGGGCTATCTTTGTACACAGTTCTATTTTAGTACATTCCCTATAATTGGAGCAGTCATCTCCTTGACACTGGGAGCTAAGTATAAGGGAAAGAAAATACTGGATGGTTTTATATCAGCAATTAAAAGAGCTGGCCTGGAAGCATTATACTTTATTCCCACTACATCTTTCTGAAAACTAGTTGAAAACGACCTGCACAATCTAAAACCATTAATTCTCCTAAAGTCAGTGTCAAATTAAATTCAAAATTTGTTTTTATAAATTTTTCAAAGTAGTTTTTATTTATAAAATAATTATTGCACACTTACTGTGGGTTAAGGTTCATATAGCACCATCAAGGTGATCATCTTCTCATACCCAACTTGTGCTCTTTTCTCCCCCAATTAACCTATTTTCCTCATCTAAGATAAAAAAAATCTTTAAGACATAGTTTAAATTTATTTGAGCAACTCTGTGCTCACATATCTACTCTATACCCAATAAAAGCTAATTCAGTCCCACAGTACATTGCTCTTTTCTCAATAAAGGGTTAGCATCTAATTTGATATAGCTATTGCTTAGTCTATTCAGCACTGTAGATGGTTAGCCTCTTATGGGTGTGGAGCTGATGTAATTCATCTTTGTATCTCTCAAATTTAGCCAAATTATATACTTAATATTGGGAATTGAACTAAAAGTCTGGTACCAGTTCTACAGGGTTAATGCTTTAAAGAATGTTTCAAAATTAAAATGTGCTGAAGGATTTCTAAAATTAGGATTTCACTCCATGAATCACAACCATGCATTGAATACAAAGTTCAAAATCAATCCTAACTTCTTTCTAACATTCATCCTTCCTTCCTTCCTTCCTTCCTTCCTTCCTTCCTTCCATGCTTTCTCTTTCTTTCTTTCCTTAAAAAATTATACTTATATATTTGGTACAGAGCCTCACTAGACAGCACTGAGTCATAGTGATCCTCCTATTTCAACCTCCCCATGGCTGGGATTACAGGCATGTACCACTATTCCCAGTTTTGGTGTCCAGCTCAGTGAGCCTGGGATGGAACTGTCAGGGCATGTGGTACTGGGGATTGAACACAGGTTCCCACACTTGCCAGTCAGGCACTTAGACCATTGAGCAATCTCCCCAGCCCCCATGATTTCTTATAATGCAGATGTTCACTGTCAAAAGCAAAACATAAATCCAAGACTCTTATACCTAGATTTCTGCTTATGATTTAAGTTCCTCAAAATAGACTCATTTGAATGACTCTTGAATTCAAAATTTATGATTTACGTTAATTGCACTGAGAAACAGGGCACAACATGTACATGTGTGTGCGTGAATTTGTGTGTAGTTTATAGTGTTGGTTTTGTCATTCTGATGCAAGAAACCTCAGTAAGAAATCTCTGAGTTAGCAAGCTGCCTCTTGATAATAATACAAAATCAGTCCCCATGAAAATTTTGTTGTTGGCTTAGAAGTTATTCTTGTGATCTGAACCTCAACATTATCTCTGATATTTCCAAACAAGTCAGGAGGACCTTAAAGACAACATAATGCATTCTTTTGTGCTTAAATAAATTTCAAAATATCTGTCTATGTTACTAAACTTTAACTGATTAAATACTTGTGCTCATGTGTAAGCCACAAGGAAATGGAACACTGGTATTTAATATCTGACCTGATGATCTTTGAAAGAAGTGAGAATCCTAATACTGGAGGACAGAACATTGTTGTATGTCATTGCAAAAGACCAAATTCAATGATTGCCTGTAGTCTCCTGGGAATAAAGGCTCATTGAATTCAAGAACTGCATTAGCTAGTTTGCTGTTATCCTGTTCCCTTCTGAGAAAAATAAAGAAGGTATGACATCCAGAGTGAGCAAATAGTTTATACTATATTTTAGAATTTTAGAGAAGAAAACCTAAGTTTCAGAATCTTACTCAACACACTATCCCAGGTCCAGGGAATTTCTTTTTTTTTTTTTTTCAAAATTTTATTGATAAACAAATAGCAATTAGACAGTTTCAAATCAA
>NDGN011556589.1:4847-18262 GCA_002564285.1 Tympanoctomys barrerae | reverse complement strand
TTTTTGCAAAGTTCCAACTTCAAATAGTCTCCTGTTCCATTGCTTCCCTAGTACAAGAATACTTACTGAACTACACAATTTCACTGCTAGTGTGAAAATACAGATACTGGGTTCAAAGATTCAACTGGAAGAGGAAGAATAAAAACTCTTGCATGTCTGCTTTACCAGAAACTTCCCTTCCTGTTAGCCTTCTGATTGTTTCCCCAAAGCAGGTGATTGTAATCCAGTAGGGAGAACTAGGCTATCAGTTTTATAGCTCCATTTTCCCCAAGGCCGGAAGGGAGTGGGGCCACAGGGTGTGTAAGGGCAGGATGGCAAGTTCCGAGGTGACTGGCTTCCCTCCCACAGTACTTAAGAGTAAGACCCTTTCCTCGGTTGTTCGGTTGTTCGTTCATAATTCCTAGTCCATTGCTGAGCTGACCTGATGGGAACTGCTGCCTCCTCCCCACACCCGTCCCTGGTACCTCCTGGTCTTCCCTCTGGGCCTTCTCCCCTTCCTCGGCTAGCAGCCTGGCCTTATGAGTGCACTTCCTTTCCACTTGTGTGGCACTCTCCCCTGAACCCAGTCTGTTGTCTGGATGGTATCTTTTTTCTAACCAGGAGAAGTGAACTCCAAGCTTTTCTGGCAGTGTTTCAAACGATCACATGATTGGTCCAGTCAATAAACAAACTCTTAACCATGCTTCAATACTCAGCATAATGTCATCTCTCTCAAAGTTCCTTGTACATTCTAAATGCAGCATTTATTAACAAATAAGCATCCCGTGCTCACTAGTTGCTCCTTCTTGGTCATCATAGGTGGGCGGAGACATGTTTATGTACCACACTTATATTTTTAGATATTATTTACCATCCATAACTGTTCACTTGTTGGTTCAAGGACATTCTGCATTGTCTTACTTTGTTTAATTGATCATGATAAATAGATAACATCAAACTGAGAATTTTAGGTGTAAAACTCAGTGGTATCAAGTATAGCACTGTTAGCATCCCAAGCAGGAGCACAGTACCCACTGAACAATAGCCTCATTTATTTTGTCTCTTCTTTCTCTTACTGAGCCTTGGGGTGGTACAGCTGCCTTCTAGCAGTGACTTCTAGGTTTTCTTCTGTCCTGAACAAGGAATTGAATGGAACGAGCATAAATTTTTGCAAATTTTCACATATATTAAAAGTAGAGAGAAAAAAAAAAACCAGGGTTGGCAGAGCGAATTGGACCAAGTAAAAGTAGATTAAAGGTAGGCAGAAATAGGCTCTTCAGGGTGAATTTGGGCCAAATAAAGGTAGGAAAAAGGGAGAAAAAGAAAATATCCCCTGTAGCATAGAGCAGGCTACCATAAGAAGATGCAATCACAAACACTTAATGGTGATTATCTCTCTTTCGTATTTCCCATCTCACCCCAAAAAGAATGGTTATTATCAAGAAATCAACCAATGACAAATGCTGACAGAGCTGTGTGAAACATGCAGCCCTGCTCTGCTGTTGGTAGGAATGTAAACTGGTGCAACCACTGTAGAAATCAGGGTGGAGAGTCCTCAAAAAACTAAAACTAGAAGTCCCATTTGACCCAGCTATTTCCCTTCTTGGTATTGTCCTAAAAGAATTAAAAGCATCACACCATAGCAATGTATGGACACCCGTGTATATAGCAGCACATTCTATAATAGCTAACTGTTGTAAACAGCTCAAATGCCACTGACCAATGAATGGCTGAAGAAGATGTGGGGTTTTTGTACAATGGAGTACTACTCAGCCATAAAGAAGGACAAACTCAAGACATTTGTAGGTAAATGGATAGACCTTGAGACAATACTTTTAATTGAAATAAATTGAACACACATGTAAAGTGTGAGAAACCAAAAGCATGAATAAGGACCAGAACATATACTAGATATTACAGATAATACAGATGAAGAGATCAGAGGTATGGCAAGGAAAGATCTTAAAAAGAGTGAAGACTGGCCAGGTGTGGGGTATACACCTTCAATACCATCCACTCTGGGACATGTAGGCAGCACTGCAGTTTCAAGCCTAGCATCAATGATTTAGCAAAAACTTGCCTCAAAGTAAAAATCAAAAAGGGCCAGGGATGTAGCTCAGTGTAAACACCTGAGGCTCAACCCCCAGTGAAACACACACACACACACACACCACAAACACACACAGTACACACAAACACATACTACACACACGCATGTGCACACACACAGAGTGAGGAGTAGACAGAAAACAATGAGAAATATCACAAAAGGAACTGGAGACAGCAAAAATTAGAGGTAGAAAATATGCAGAATAAAACTCCTGCAGAGAAAAATCCAAACAACAGGGAAAATGGAAGAGGATCATAGGAGAAGAAAAAAGGTCAGATTTAAAATTAGAAGAAAACATTAGTGTCACAGTGTCTTTTATTGGCATTTATGAAAAAGACTGATTTAAGTTCATGTTTATAACTCCTGGACATAAATCCAATGTAGCCTTAGGGCTTGGAATCTAGGCCATTGAGAGGTTACTTTTGCTTCACAGGGAAAAATGTGAGTTAAGTCTGGTCAAACAGCCAGGAATGGTTAGACATTCCCAGAATTCAGTCTCTGTAGATGCACATTGATCATGATGACAACAAACTCATGAAGCTCAGCCTTCTGCTTTAGGGCCTTCTTTTGTAGAACTTTCACCATGACCCTGGAAGGGGCTCATAATTTGTTTAAATGGTGTGTGAGTGTGTGTGTGTGTGAGAGAGAGAGAGAGTAACTATAAAACTGATCTTCAGTGAGGATTGCCATCCATTTCCCTTCTAACTTACAGAGTTTGAAGTCACTTTGTGTGCAGTTACATTATGTGAAGTTGTCCTCATGTAGACATGGCTTTGTGGATATCCCTGTCACCCTCTGACACTATGGCATGAGCGTCCAGGGCTTGTGGAATTTTGCCAGGGGACTGCATCCCATGATGCTAGGCCTCAGAATGGTATTGGAAGAAGAAAGAAATTTGGAATGTATCGAGCCAGAAGCAGGCCTATGTGAAAGTCTTATAATCATCAAATGTAAAACAAGAAGTGGAGGATTTAGCTCCTATTAAAGTCATCACAACTGAAGTTTTTGCCTATCTGGCATATATATACTCTATATATGTATATAGAGTATATATACATACACACATATATGTATGTATATGTACTGTGCTATGTGTATGGACTATATATATATATATATATATATATATATAGCTTATGCAATTATGAATGCACCAAACAACTTTGTTCCTCTCTTAGATCTCATATTGGAGCTAATTTAATTCTAAGATGCTATGGTATGCCTATATGTGTGTACTAAACTCTAGCTAACTGAAGACAAGAGGCTTTCTACCACCTAATAAACAGCACAGCACCTGGCATGTAGTGGACAGTCAACAAATAATTGTTAGATTGGTGAATGAATGAGTGAAAAACATGAAATAAGTATCTGATTATTCATTCCTCAAGCACCATCAGTGTAGCTTTGCATTTGTTGTGGAGAAAGAATGTATAACAATAAGATCATGACACACGAGGGAAGTGCCTTTTTTACCTGCCGCCCTCACCTCCAGGGAGCTGATGAAGGGCTGGAAGTGAGAATGGTTAAGGGACAAATTCCTGCATCATATTCCATTTGTCTTGTTGGGGTCCCTATGTTCTGGACTAGAGAAGTCTCTTCTTGCTGTCCTTCGGAGTTTCTTTACATCTCTGCAGAGGTTTTATTTGTTTGTTTGTTTATTTTATTTTTAACTGAGGTTTATTTGTTGCAAAACCACTTTGCATGTTTTGTTCCCTTTTCAGTGGAAACCTCTGTTTGAAGACAGAACCAGAGTTTCCTCACAAGTTTTGGATTACAAATAAAGTCTTACTCTTTCCCCTGAGACTCTTTGGGAGCACCATTTTATTTTATTTTTTTAAGTTATGACTGTGCAGAACTGGGACTTGCATAAGGCCACCAAGATGCCAGAGTCAGGAGCTAAACATTTCTCTTTAAAATTAGGAAGGTGAATTTAAATCAAGATTTTTATTTGGATAGCCTAGTTCTTGGAAAAGCGGATGGTGTCTCCTGGGATAGCCTTAAAAAGCTTTCACAGCTAGGTTCAGGCATTCACTTGTCCATTATTAGCCTCTATAGAAAAAAACCTTCCTTGTAAAGCCCTGTGATAGGGACTTTAGGGAATACAAAGGTGCTTTTTATTCCATCTAGACAAAGCTCTTGTGCAGGTTAAATTTGCTTTGATTTGCTTTCCCTGATGGACAACTCCAAATCTGAGCTGTTGCAAAATTCTTCTTCATATCAAATCAGAGTTCTCTCTGTTGATGTTCAAGATAATTTTTGTTTGTTTACAGCCATTTAGTTCTTATTGGAAAAGAACAACTCTACCATTTTCTACCTAACCTCCCTTGCTGAATTGAAAAGCGTTAACATAATCACTATAGAGTGTTATCTTTCTCAGGCAGTGAAATCATTATCCTTTAACATGAGCCCTGTTGGCCCCTTTCGCTAGGCTAACGGTGAGATGGAAGACAGGGCACTGGGGAAAGGTTGACCGACTTCAGCCAGGCTGATTTCATAGTCTGGCTTGGTATGACCTCTTTCCCAATCATATCTCACATCTTGGCTAGAATCTCCAAGGGAAAAACTCTGGAGCCTCGAGGTTGCTCTGACCAGGGAGAATCTGGGGACCAGGCACTGGCTCAGCCCAGCCTAACCAGCCAGCTCTGCTTGAGGCAGGAAGTAAAGTATCATTTGGTATCTGAGTTCTCTCAAGTCCATACTTGACACTCTGGTATAACCAGAATAGTCATCCTCCAATTCAAGGTAAGACCTGAAAATATCAGCATTGTTCCCTAGACAAAGAAGGTAACAAATGAAAAGGCCAAATGTCTTCTGGGCAGAAACCTAGCAGAGATCTTGCTACAATCTACATTACAAAATGATGGAGTCTCTAATGGAGACAGAGACTATGTGGTACTGGCCAGCCCAGAGTGGCAGCTGCTGGCTGGAACTAAATGTGCTAGTGAGCCGGGCTGGCTCTGTATTTCAGTGGGACCCAGTGAAGAATGAAAGCACGGGGCCTCTTGCTAAAAGAAAAAAAAAAATTTCAAAATAACAGCAGTAGAGTTTTAAAGGAAGCATGGACTCTTCTGAGAATGGGCTATAGGTGAGAGCAAGGTCAATCTCCAGTTAGGATTAAGAATTAAGGACTCTAGTTAGGAGTCCATCTTTGTTTGCTCTTTGCTACTGCTTCATCCATCCTGTGGTTTTGTAGCCACTGATGGATGAAGGTGACACCTTACATCTTCAACTGAGCCTAGTTCCAACCTTGTGCTTGTATTTACCTGAAAATCAGCAAGACTGAAAAAATAGGTTTATCATCTTGTCCCCTGTCTAGGAAATCTCTCCAGGTACCCACTCTGCCTGGTGACATGTGGAGCAGATACCAGTGTCTCTCGCTCTTAGCTCCCTGTGCACTTCCCCACCTTTCATAGTGTCTTACAGCCATCTGCCTTCTGATCTTCTCGGCATTGCTTGTGAGTCTTGCTTATCTTTGTGTTCCTTGAAGTCTAATACATATGTGCACAGAGCGGGCAACACTAGTTGCTGAGTGAACAGCAAATTATTTGAGTATAAGTCTGCTGGGCTACTGGCTTTATTCTCAGAAGTCGTTTATTCAGAGCAGCAATGTGTCATCTCCCTGCCATTGGTGTTGGTCACCCAACCGCGCTGAAAGCCAGGCACACATCAAGAGATTTGGAAAAGCTGCCATATGTCAAGAGCCAAGTTACCAGTGTGGCGAGGGACCTGGGTGTGTGTCACATAGGAAACTCTGGAGAGAATGAATGCTATTTAGGCTGGAGAGGAGAGAATGCATGTGAGGCATGCTGCCATGCACAACTATGCTAAGCACTGACAAATAGAGGAGTTACTCTTCTTTCTGGTGTTCTAGATTCTATCTAAAGAATGTAAAAAGAAGGAGACAAATAGATGAATGACCCAGCAAGGAAAAGCTTTCTTAGGATAAGAATTATCCAACCATTGGATGATTGGCCTCAGACAACCTGCAGTGGTAACATTTGATGAAATATAAATTACTCAACTTTTGGCTTTTTATCCTGGATGGAATATTAGATAAACTTCATGATGCCATTTTTAAATTCAGGATTGTACAAGCTTTTATTTTTATCCCAACCTGGTTTTCAACCAATCTCAGGCCCTGAGGTAATAATGCCAAGTGATGTTTATGTGTGAGGGAGGAATGAACTCACCCAAGCTGCTATAAACTATATGTTGTTCTTTCTTCTCTCTCTCTTTTTTTTAAATACTTTTCCAGTTTTTATTGTGAGTTAATTCATGATCAAAGTCCCAGGGTAGGACCATCATGTATCCAGGTCTCACTTTACCACCAGGAGACGAACAGAGGACAGAGAAACAGGTGGGGTCAGTTCAGATCTTTCCAAGAGACATGCCTTCAGCTTGGCAGTTGTCCCAGGCTGCGACCCAGGATATGGGGTAGAGGGACTTGTACACTCACCGATACCACTCTCGGACAGAGCTATCACCCCCTTTTTCAGTCATTGCCATCTGGCAGCGGTGATAGTCCAGGTAGTTCTGCCAGCAGCTCCTGGTCTGCTTCTGATTGGGGAAGTGGCTGTCTAAAGGGGCAGTCTTGTAGTTCTTGATTTTGGTCTTGATGTCTTCTGCCATAGTGCTGACTACCTAAATAAGCCCCTGAAGCAGCAAGCGGCTCAGTGTCTGTTCTTTGGATTTGAACGACTCTTTACTTCCTTGGAAGTGGTAAAGGTAGGACAGGTTAAGTTATTTCACAGTTGCTGAGTGGTTCTTATCAGGGCCAGGCTTTGAATACTAACTGGAAATTTAGAGTCCAGAAAGTCACATCAGCATTTGTACAAAGACTTTCCCAGTGCCTTAGGGATCAACTCTTTCCTCCTTCTTTTACCCTTTTATCTTCTCTAGACTAGAGCATATTGCCGCTCATGTTATTCATATGAAAGCAGAACTAGAACAGGAGAAAGGGTATTCCTGGACCATATCCCCAGCCACCTTTCTGGGCACCAGAGTAAGGAGTCGGGTGCATTAGCTTTCTGGGGCTGCTGTAGCAAAGTGCACAGACAGGGTGGCTTAGAAAATGGGAGTGTAGATCTTAAAGTTCTAAAGCCTAGGAGTCAAAATCAAGATACTGGCAGAGGAGGTTCCTTCTGAACACTGGGCCAGAGAATCCTAGGCCTTTCTCCTTGGTGTATAGATTTCCATCTTCTCCTTGCATCTTCACATTCTCTTCCCTGCATGTATGTGCTTGTCAAAATTTCTCTTTCTTATAAGGACACTTATCATATTGGAGTAGAGCTCAGTCGAATGACCTCACTTTAACTTGATTAGCTATGGAAAGACCCTATCTCCAAATATGGTCATATTCTGTGTTATCAGTAGTTAGGAGCCTCACATATGCATTTTGGGGAGACATCATTCAACCCACAGCCTGAGACATGTATCTTTCTGGTTGCCCATTACCTCTACCTCTGTGATGTGCATTTGGGTGGGACGCAGAGGCCTCTTCCTGCAACAGAAATGATGCAACCCAGACACCTCTGAACTGCTCGAACACAGTGAATGACCAGGGCCAATGTCTCATTCAGTCCAGGGAGATACACCTGCACAGGACTGTGAGCCGATCAGGATCTACTGTCACTAAGACACGGGCTCCTGCAGAATTCTTTCCATGTCCACAGGTCAGCAGCCAGGCATCTGCATGGCCTGCAGTGCCAGGTCAAGGGAGCCAGTGAGACAAGAGGTCTCATGTCAGGGAGGTGACAGCTTCACAGTGCTCATCCCAGGCCACCTACACCATTTCCCAGCCTTGGTTTTTCTTTCTTCTCTGCCTAGATGGACGGTTCCTGGCACTGATCTCCACTTTTGGGCCTTACCCATGGAGCTCTCAGAGGATGATCCCTCTCAGTAGTCACAACCCGTGTTAGATTGGCCATGCTAATTGTGCTGACAGCGTCTCTTCCGCACAGCGGCAGAGATGTGAGCCTTGGAGCCAGTCAGATGGAGGGCCATATTCTGACATACTGATGTATGACCTTAAGGAAGTTATTTAAAGTCTTGAAATCAAAGACTTCTCTGCTTTAAATGAGTCAATAAAAGTAGCTACTACGTCAACATACTTTGAGGATTAAACAAGTAAATGCCACTTGTGGTAAATGTATCATGGCATGATGATATGTCATGTGGCGGTTCCATGGGAGATCAACAGATAGGGTCTATAGGAGACCTGTAAGTCTATAGACAATGAGCTTTACCTGTAGGCTGGCAGGGCCATATGTGGTTGACCTGCTATTGTCACTTCCTGACTGCTAGGTTCCCCACTCAGGTGTGTGGGTTGGTCTCAGGACCCTGCAAAGTGGTCTGGCCCACGTAATACTTAGCCTCCCTCTGTTCCAAGTTCCTAGCTTCTTGCTTTTTATGGATGTTTCTAAGTGCCCTAAGAAGAAGGAAATAACCTGGAGAGGGTGTTTACAGGTCATTAATTGTTCCTATATGTACTTTCTCTCCTGGTTGTGGAAACCCTGCTATTGTTTCAGGTGTTTTTCAAGATTTTCCTTTCCCTGCCCATTGAGGAAGGTCCCCCTTCCACCTAGCACCCAACACCCAGCCTTGTACCTGGTGTGAAGGACTCAGGGGACCTTTCACAGTGGCTCCAGCCCTAGCTCCTTTGCCCAGCCCAGACCTGCCCAGTCCAGATCTGAAGACCTGTTGCTATAGAAATAACCCCAGAAAAGCAGGATGATGGGGAGGATGCCAGACCTTCTCAGAGACGGTCTTTGATTTTGACTTGTTATTGTTTTCCTTTTTTGTGGAGAAATACAACTCAGATGTCCCAGCGCTTCACTTACCATGTGGCATTCCCACCCATATGGAAGTTCTGATGTTGTATTTCTGCAGTGGGAACTATGGGTCATTTTTAACTGGATGATTCTGGGAGCCTTTGGACAAGCCATTGGATTTTATAAGAATAAGTGGGAGCCAAAAGGGCTGGGCTATGTTTGATTTAAAATTGGAAACCTGAGAGTTAGAAGTGTGCTTTTTATAGTCTGGGAGGGAAGGAGCCCCAAGTCCTGATTTATGAGGGAGTTCATTGCAAGCACATGAAAGCCGAGGTAATATTTATAAATTCCTTGCTCCAAAAGTGGAGGGAATATTTTGTAGAGCTGCAATCAAACAGCACCTTTTTGGGACTCAAGGGAGGTTGTTTAAAACTAGTTATTTAATGACTGAAAGAAAAAGGAAATGCTAGTCAGGGGCAAGTGTCTGATGTAGATGCAAGACTGGCTCCTTGTGCCCTGCTCATCAGGGATTTCTTGGTGTCTCCTTCCTAGTGCTCCAGTCTCCTCCTCACCTTCTCCTGTCCTTCTTCAATGGGCAAGAACCCACCTCTAACTATGGTGATCCCTTTTGCAAATAAAAATCTCTGTCTTGGTGTGTGGGGACAGGACAGAGTCTTTAGAGGTCTGATCACGGTGGGAAGGAAGAAGGGAAGAGACAATAAAATGTGCTGGGGCAAAGGATGAGTACAAGTACAGGTCTGCCCCAGGTAACCCTGGATCCTAAGGCTACTGTGTGACAGGATACACTGCCTTAGGTAAGCTAAGTCAGCGTGTAGGAGTTTGATGCTGCCTGGCCAAGGTGCATGGTCCTGCCAGCCCTGGTGAGAGGCTTATATATACTCTGTGAGTTTTGGACCCCTTGGTGAGGCTGGAGACTACCACCTCCCAAGGAATCATGATTCTGTCAATGAGGGATAGAGTCAGAGCAATAGCCCAACTGTGGCTCCCTCTGTCCCTGACATTCCTGGGCAGTGGAAGAACGGGAGAAAAGGAGGGAAAAGGGGAAACTCCAGGTCAGTATCTCTAAAGGTTGACCCCCATGCCTAGGTGAAAGATGTCATTACTGGTGGCTTCTATTAGCCCTCCTTGGAAAGGGACTGAGCCATGGGCTTAACAGGAGGAACCCAAGTTGGCTAGATCACTGTGCTTCCCTGAGAAAGGAGGGTTTCTTAAAAATTGTTCTCAGGAGAGAAAATGCCAAGGGGAGGGGTGACACACATTCTGCCTAATTGTGTGTCCTGCCTTGACATTGCTGCTTCAGAGTTCGATGGCAGAAAAAAGGGAGCCCTACTAATTACCACTCTGCCTTCAGGGAGGATCAGTGACCTGTTAGCTCCGGGCTGAGAGCAGATGGGGGCCTTTCCATCTCCCTGTTAGCTTCTGCCCAGACAGGCATGTGTGCTTCCAGGGTGGGGTGGTGGATAAGAAAAAGGATCTGCTTCTCCTAAACTGCTGGGAGGCTGGGATGGAAACACAAAGAGACACCTTCACATACCACCCCTGTCAAAGCACTGGCAGTGAGTTGGCCCAGACACTTACAAGTGCTTGTTCAGCCTATTTCTCAGTAGAAGAGCATTTAATGTCAACTCTCTAGCCAGTTCTTCACAATGACCAGAAAGAACATGGGAAACCTCTATCCTTTCATTCTTGCACAATTTAGGAGCTATCCTATGAAAGATGCTGAAATCTGAGTTGGTCCCTGGAGGGGATGTCATGTTCCTTTCAGTGGGTGGCTCTGGAAGTCACCACCAAACCTCATCTTGGCTCTTGTGCTCTGCCCCACCCCATCCCAGAAAGCTGCTGTCTGTTGACCTCTGGACAGTCTGTCCCAGCACTGAAGGGGCTTGTCCAACCAACCCCAATGCCAAGGGGAGGAAGGTTAGCTCAGTTAGCCAGGCCTGAACCTCTTCCAGTAAGAGAATTATACCAAAGTCAGTTCTTACCTGAGATGCCAACATCAAGTGTCCCTTCATCAACTAAGATGCCATGAAAAAGCCTGCTCCTGTCACCTCTATTCATGTCCCTCAGGCTATACAGGGGACAGATGTTTATTGGCATGCTATAGAGCATTAGCACTGGAAGGGACCCTTAGTGGTGGCATTAATACTTCTGTCATTTAGTACTCAGGTGCTGCATGCCAGATGTGTTAAGAATATTGTCCTCAATCCTCACAACTCCCCGAAAGAGGCAATATTATAAGCATTGCAATGGAGGCCCAGAAGGCATGAGTGGCTGGTAGCAGAGTAGTCAGGGTGCAAATCTACATTCAGATCCCAGCTCTGCCATTTAGTCACCAGCTGTGGGAGCCTGGGCTGATTCTTAAGTTTCCTGGGTCTCAGCTTCCTCATCTGCAAGATGAAGAATCTAAGAATAGAAGCTTCCCCCAGGGGGTAGCTCAGCCCCCAGATGGGATCCATCCTCTGGGCAGTGTGGGAAGGACTACCTATCTCTAAATTGCTTTTGTACCACATTGTGCTGGAAATGCCTCACAGTAAGCATGCTGACCTCTCATGATCTTCTAACCACTGTACATCTTATAACATCCAGAGCATGTGTGTGAGCAGTAAGATCAATATTTCAGAGCTCCTTTACTGTAATCCACATGGGCTTTTTAGGAACTCTACATGCGTTTATAGCTATTCTATGATTTCAACATGTTCATTATATTCAAGTAAATAGGCAAGGTTACCATAGATCTTTCTCTCTCTCTCTCTCTCTCTCTCTCTCTCTCTCTCTCCAACAATACAGGAATTCATTGAATTTTCAAAAAGCACACACAAAACATGGGTTTTTAGGCGTAGGTCTATGCCCTGGATTTAACAGGTTCATTTCAATTAGAATAAGAAATGAAACAAAATAAGAATGCCGGTATCTTCTTTATTCCTCCACAGTGTCCCTCTCCCCTCTATTCAAATTTCTCTCCTACACGCATATAAACATGTTACAACTGACCCCAGTTTCACTCCCAGCTTCAGAAGATGAATCACAGAGACTTGGCAAAGACAGACTGGAGCGAGCAAGTGCTGTGCGGAAGGAAGCGATGATTTTTAGCTGGCCTAACCTCAGCGGTCACTTTTTATCAGCATCCCCCATTCCAAGGCCAAGATGTAGCTCAAATGTGACAGCAGATGCAGTCTTCAGTCCAAGAAGCCCCAGAATTCTGGCAGGGACTGAGGGCTACAGTTTCCCTGGTTCTGCACTTGCACAAGAAACTCTAAAGTGTCACTGGGCCCATCCTGATGTACGGCAGTCAGTGACGCCTTTATAGGTCCTTTGGCTCTTTGTCCATGAAGAGACAGCTCACTCTATTTCTACCAGCACTATGGAAGAGGTACAGTTTGCTCAGAGGGCCAGTGTTCTGCGTCATGCAAGATGAGAGGCAGGCAGTTGGCAAAAAAAGAGATGCAAAAGGTGAGAGGCAGGAAGGTGGATCTGAACCCACTTTGCCTGAAAACAGTGCCCAGAGGAAGCTGAGAATGGAAGAGAAAGCTGAATGAGGGTCTTGCTGTAGCACAAGGCAGCCCCTGCCCAGTCACGTGGGTGGTGGGCAGCAGCACACCCTCTGCAGCCTCACTTGGACACCAGCATGTGGACAAACTCCTCGTAGTTCACCTGCCCATCTCCATCCAGGTCTGCGGTCCGAATCATCTCTTCCACTTCCACATCACTCAGCTTCTCCCCCAGCCTGGTCATCACGTGCCGCAATTCAGCAACACTCACGTAGCCGTTGCCGTCTTTGTCGAACACGCGGAAGGCCTCCCGGATCTCTTCCTCACTGTCTGTGTCTTTCATCTTCCGGGCCATCATTCCTAGGAACTCTGGGAAGTCCACGGTGCCGTTTCCATCCCGATCTATCTCATTCACCATGCCCTGGAGCTCAGCCTCTGTGGGATTCTGGCCCAAGGACCGCATGACTGTGCCCAGCTCCTGGGTGGTGATGCAGCCATCGCCATCCTTGTCAAACAGAGAGAAGGCCTCCTTGAACTCAGCGATTTGCTCCTCGGTCAGCTGGTTGGCCATGCTGGCAGGGCGAGTGGCGTGGTGGCAGAGGTATCCTGGCTGGTGTCTGCTCCTGAGCTCTTCTTCCTGGCTGCGGAAGGACAGGTGGAGATCTGAGGGGCGGCTGGCTGGCTGGCTTTCTAGCCCTGGCTTGAATTGCTGGAGCTTAAGAAGGAGCAGAGTCCTCCCCCACCTCCAGCCTGGCGGGATTGGGCTGCCATCCGCAGACACCCCCGCCCCTGTGGTTGCCTGAAGGCCAGGTCCTGTTTAGACAGGAGTCCAGGAGCAGTAAGCAGGCCAGCCTGCTGATTGAGCTGACGCCAACCCCTCTATGTGAAAAGCAGACAGTTTTCACTTGGACACCCACAGGGCCAGCAGGAGCCACCAGTAATGACATCTTCTGTCTAGGTGTGTGGAACAACATTTAGAGAAATCCACATGAGATTCTTCCTTGCACTTGCTCTTTTTTCCCCTTAGTCTTCCACCTGCCCCCAGTC
>NDGN011556586.1:2586-13478 GCA_002564285.1 Tympanoctomys barrerae | reverse complement strand
ATAAGTGCTTCCCTGGCAAGCACAAGGGCCTGAGTTCAATCCCCGGTTCTGCAAAAATAAAAAAAAAAAAATAAATGTGAATGCCGACCCAGCAGGTCGAGCGGTGCTGTAGATGCCCCCCTGCTGGACTGGAAGCTGCCCCAGGGGGTGGGGTGGGGGGCCGGGGGTTCTGGGTCCCTAGCAGGGTTGCCCGCAGGGGGTAAAGGACCGGGAACCCCTCCTCCTGAACTGACAGCCGAATCCTCTGTCTCAAGAACACCAGTCCTGGCGCCTGACTGGGGGCGGCGACCACTGCGAAGGGCAGGTGGAGGTGCACTTCCGAGGAGTATGGAGCACTGTGTGCGACAGCGAGTGGTACCAGCCGGAGGCCGACGTGCTGTGCAGGGCCTTGGGCTGTGGGCACGCAGTGGACCGGCCCCCCGGGCAGCCCCACTCGCTGCAGGGCAGGATGTTCTACTCCTGCCGGGGTGAGGAAGCCACGCCTTTTCTCTGCACGTGGAGGTTCAACAACTCCAACCTGTGCAGCCAGTCCCGGGCGGCCAGAGTGCTCTGCTCAGGTACCAACCCCTCTGGGACCCCAGACCTTCTGGTCGAGGGGGGCCCTTGCCTTCCCGTGCCCAGGGAGAGCTCCACCAGCCACTGGGCATCTTCTACAGAGGCTGTGCTCGCCCCATGGGTCCGATCCTTATTAGCATTACTGTGTGCTTAGCAGAGACGGAGTCGCTGGCCTCCTCAGGGCTGGTGCCCCAGGAAGGGGAGGAGGCCCGGCTGGTAGCAATAGCACCCTGCTCCCGGGCATGCAGTGCCAAAGGCATAGCGCAGCCCAGCCCCAGACGCACCTTGGGAACTGGGTTCCTGTCTCCCCTCGCCAGAAATGGCTCGACAGTGAGGCAGGCGCTACCCAAGGGCTGGAGGAAGACAGCGCTGCCGGGGGCTGCTTCAGAGGTCTTGGGTGTGGGAGCAGGGGTCACACGGAACAACCCCAGCTGTGTGTCCAGGGGGAGTTCAGAGACCTGGATCCATGACCGGCCCTGCTGTGTGCAGCTGGAGGTTTGGGACAGTCCCTTAGCCAGTCATTTTCCTGGAACATGTGCCTGGGAAGTCACTCCCACCTGCCAGGGTGCACCGCTGCCCTGTGAGCACACAGGAGGGGGGACCAGGACCCCAAGCGCTCTGTCAGCAGGGCCCAGGGACATGCAGAGGTGCAGAGAGGAGGGAGAATCCTGCCACTGGGCCTGCCTCCTAACCACAGTGCCCAGCCCAACACCATAAGCTCCTGCTGGTTTGGGGGGCCAAGTTGTCCTAAGCCATTTGCCCCTGTCCCCGGCTACCCGCCTGTCCTCCTGGGTTCCTCTCCAGGTGTGTGCATAGGTGCTTGCAAGTGTGCAAGTGACGGGTAATTCCTCACAGGTTCCCGGAGATGGTACAACCTGTCCACGGCCCAGGTCCCCTCCAGCGTTCAGCCGGCGACTGCAGGTAAGCGCTGCTTCCCACAGAAGCCTGGGTGTGCAGTGTGTGTGTTGGTGTCC
This sequence comes from Tympanoctomys barrerae, assembly GCA_002564285.1. Taxonomy (NCBI): domain Eukaryota; kingdom Metazoa; phylum Chordata; class Mammalia; order Rodentia; family Octodontidae; genus Tympanoctomys; species Tympanoctomys barrerae. The sequence continues at coordinate 11,949 of NDGN011556586.1, read as the reverse complement.
GCGCAGGGACGTGCCTGCCCAAAGGTGGACAGGTAGTTTGTCCCCACCCTCCCTAGGCAGTGGCCCTGCCCCAGGACTCCCCGGGGCCTTGGGCTCCCCCAGTAACAGCCAGGCCACAGCTCCCAAGAGTGCCCTCCCCACTGTCCTGGGGGCTCCCCAGGGCAGTCAGAAAGCACGGCAGGCACAGGCCCCTCGAGAAGGTGGGAGGTGCCTGGCAGCAGCTGCTGTGTCCCCAGGGTCTGGCCGGTGTCCTTTCCCAAGCTCCCCCTTGGCAACCATATGTCAAGGGCTCCTCGGACCCTGCCCCCACAGCTGGGGCTTGCAGTGCTGCACCCCACATCCACTACTTCTCTGCCTGAGCCCGCTCTTGGCTGCTCCAGGGCCAAGGCTCCAGCCCAAGCAGTGCCCCTTGCTGAGCTCAGAAAGAAATGAATACAGCTGCTTTCACCAGCTGCTGGCCCTTCCCGCCCTGGCCCAACCCCACACACCAGGACTCCTGCCTTTCACCAGCTGCTGGCCCTTCCCGCCCTGGCCCAACCCCACACACCAGGCCCTGTGCCCCAGGTTCCTGTCCACTTGCTGAGGTTCCCTAGACAGAGCCCCGGATCTGTGACGCTGCTCGTTGGCTTCCCGGGACCAAGTGCCTGGCAAGGTGGTGCTCGGCCATCACCCAAGGAGCAGAGTCTTCCTCAGCTTCCTACTGCGGGCACACAAACCCCACACCCGCAAAGCAGAGGACAAGAGGCCGACTTTAGCACATGGATTTTGAGGGATTCAGCAGTCAGCTGACTCCAGGCGGGAAGATGCAGTAGAGAGTCCTGGCAGGGGACAGCTGCTCAAGGCTGGTGGCCTGCAAGCCAGGAGGGAAGGAGATACGAGGCGGACTGACACTTCCGGGCCACAGCCAGCGACTGCCTCTTCTGAGCAGCTCGCCTGCTGGGTCTTGCTGGCATTGTCTACTGGCAGGAAACTCAGTGGTTTATTCTCTTAATGTGCGTTCATTGAGCACCTGCTGTATACCCAGCATCTAAAACCAGTTGGGAAAAACTGGGGGGAAAGGAAGGCAGGAGGAGAGTGAGAAAGGGTAACAGACCCGCTGTGCAGAAGGTGGCCGGCCGAAGAAGGGTGAAGAGACGCTGCTCTCCGCTCCTTCTCCCTGAGTTGCTTCTCCTTTCCAGAATCGTGTGTGACAGTGAAGATGGAGGACAAGGCGTCTCCGGCGCTGGTGCTGCTCATGCCCAGCCTGGTCTTGGGCTTCCTCCTCCTCTGTGCCCTGGTCTCTATCGTCATCCTCCTCTTGAGAGTCAAGGGGAAATACGGTGGGTGTGGAGCTGGGGCCCAGAGGGGCGTGGGGAGAGGTGGGGCTGGGGCCGGGGCTGGGGGCGGGGCTGCTGGGGCTGGCCACTTTCCCCAGCATGCCCAGCAGGAGTGGCCACAGCAGCGTGGGCTTCCGCGAGGTCAGCCTGTGTGCTCCTGTGTGTGTGTGTGTGTGTGTGTGTGTGTGTACTTGTGTGTGTGCATGTGTGATGGAGGCGGGATTTGCCTGAGGCCAAAACTCAGGAGGTGGGAAGCAGCAAACCCCCCTTTGGGGCTGCGCTGCCCGCCTCCCTCCCTCAGCCCTCCCAGCCACCGGGACCCACCAGCAACTCCTGCCTGCAGCCGGCCCAGCAGGCAGCAACAGTTACCATGTAGTGCCCGTCGCCATCTCCAAAGAAGAAGGTAGGCCGCCACCCGCCCGGGGAGGAGGCAGGCGGAGGGCACAACTTTCTGGAGGGCCAGCTCCCGGCTGTGGAGTGGCCCTGCCCTGCTCCCCGTGTCCCTCTCTGGCTTGGCGAGGGGTAACCTTCCAGCCACCACTTGCTGAGGACCCCAGGCTGTCCCCTGGCCTGACACATGAGGCCAGCAGCGTTTGGGTCTTGGTGGTCAGAGGGGAGCTCTGTGGTGCTCTGGGCTGGTGGCCGAGACACTGTCACCTTCTTCAGTGTCCTGCCCAGTTGGCTTCTGCAGAGATTTCCCTGGGGCACGATTGTGTTTCATAAACTGGACAGCGTGTCCTACGGGGTGCACGGATTTCCACCTCTCAGAAGTTTCACGGGACACTCGAGTGCTGTCACTTGCACTGTGGTGGGATCTGTTTGTGTCCCATGGCACGAAGCCCTCCATGTGGCCCAGCCAGCATGTGGGCTCTGCATGGCATCTCATGTGGGGCAGCCCGAGGTCGAGTCGGGGGTCCGCGTCCCTGGGCTGACAAGAACCACTCTGAGCCATGGTTTCCTGCATGCACTGTGATAATCTTGGTCCTGCATCCACGAGTGTTAGTGAGCTGTGTCTGAGATGGCGCCTGGGCTTAGGTGCCGTGCCATTGGCCAAAAGCATGCACACGGCCGTGTGGAGCCCCCCCACACACACCTTGCAGGCTCCGGCCCTCGCTTAGGCTCCCTTCCTGCCCACCATGGTGCCCTGTGGCTGCCCCCGCCACCCAGCAGCCTGCCCCCTCTGTTCTCACCCAGCTCCCCAGCCACTGGCCCCAGGCCGGGTCCCAACCCCTGAGGACTCGGACTCGGACTCCGGCTCCGATTATGAGCACTACGACTTCAGCGCCCAGCCCCCTGTGGCCCTGACCACCTTCTACAGTGAGTGCTTGGTGCGGGGAGCAATGGGCCTAAGGGGCTGGGGCCCAGGGCATTTCTGTGGGACCCTGGCTCTCAGTCTGCCCGTGGCTACCATAAGCAAGCCTGACGCTTCTGGAAAGTGCCATCTCTGTCCCCTGCGTCCCTGTGTCCCTGCGTCCCTGCTGACCCCGTGCCCCCATGACCCCATCCGGCCTGTCCCACAGCTGCCGGCCCCTCCCCTGCCCTGCGGCCCAGAGAGGGAGGCAGACAGGAATTTCCCACCGCAAGGGCAGTGTGGGGTCTGTCCAGAGCAGTGTGAAGGACAGGGTCCCTGGAAGCTGGGGGCCAGGCCCCTTTTCCTGCTCCTGGGGAGTCCCTGACGTGTCACTGGTCCGTGTGGTCCAGGGTGGCTCACCACACAGCGAGCTCAGCCTGCGCACACCCCACACACAGCGGGACCCAGAGGTCCAGCCACTGTCAGGGTCCCTGCCCCATCTTCTGGCTGGGCACCTGCCGGGATGCAGACTCCAGCCCTGGGATGTCCCGAGGGTTGGGCCACAGTCAGGGGTGCCAGCGCCTTGGAGCCCACGCCAAGGCGCCGACCAGCTGGGCACCAGGCTCTATAGGTCCCTTTGGAGGCTGGGGACCTGACTGTGCAGATCCCTGGCTCCTGCCCCAGGCTCTCAGGGGATGCACAGGGGAGAAACCAGACCCATCCATCCTGCGGCCGGCCCGGCCCAGGCTGCGCTGACAGGGCACTGTGCATCTGCCTGGCAGCAGTGTCCCTGCTGTGCGTGGTACCTGGGCCTGATGTGGTGCCGTGTCCCCCACCTCACTTCTCCTGTTTGTCCTGCAGATTCCCAGCGGCACCGGGTCACCGAGGCAGAGGCCCAGCAGTGCCGGTTCCAGATGCCGCCCTTAGAGGAAGGTGAGTCGGTGCAAGGGAGGCTCGTGGGGGACAGGACACCGGCTCTCCTCAGTCCTGTGGCCCGGGCATCCTGGAGCTGTCCACCTGCCATCCCCACACGGCGTCCTGTGGCAAGAAGCCCCCTCTGCAGCCTGACTTCAAGCCCCCTTCTGGGCAGCTGCTTGGGGCCTCACTGGCTTTGTTCCTGGCCCAGGACTTGAAGAGCTGCACACCCCTCCCACACTGGCTACCCTGCAGGGACCCTGTGCCCTAGACACTGCCGCCCCAGGGGACCCTGGGCATCATCGGGGCGGCAGCAGTGGGTCTAGCACGTCTTCCGGCGAGGACTACTGCAACAGCCCGCGCAGCAAGCCGCTGCCGTGGAGCCCCCATGCGTTTTCCCTGCAGCAGAGCCCAGGCCTGGAGCTGGCTGGCTCCCAGATGACCTTCTCCGGGAGTGGTGAGTCCGAGGTCCCCCATCCTGATGTCCCTATCCTGGAAAGGAGCCCCAAGTTCGATCCCCAAGCCAGGCACAGTCCCGGCCTCATCTGTGGCCTGGGCCTCAGTCCCTGAGGTCAGGCCAGGCTGTGGCTCTCCTGAGTCCCCGAGGCTCCTGTGCTGGCAGCCCCACCCTTTCTGGGGTGACTGGCTGGTCTGGGGTCTCCACAGGGCCCCCCGCAGATGACAGCTCCAGCACCTCGTCCGGAGAATGGTACCAGAACTTCCAGTCACCGCCCCAGCCCCAGCCCACAGAGCAATTTGAGTGTCCAGGTAAGGCAGCAGAGGGCTGGAGGGCAGGGACACCGGTGGGGGCATCCCTTGGGGACCCTGTCAGCCCTAGGGTGTGGCAGAGCAGGAGGGGGTGGGCGGGATCCCACTTGCAGGAGCTGGAGGTAGGGGGACAGAGCAGGGACAGCCATGGCCCCAGGAGGCTGAGGGCCCAGCACTCACCACACTGCGGGTGAGCTCTGGCCTGGGTCAGGCTGGCCCAGACGGGTGTGAAGAGGTGTCTGGATGGGGAGCAGGGGGGCCCCCTGACCCGAGACTCTGCCCAGGTCCCTGCGGCCCCCAGCCCGAGTTCTCCTCCTCCGAGGGCGACTACGACGACATTGGAGCAGCCTAGTGGGGTCCCCGCTGCGGCTCCCAGGAGGGTCCCCACTGCCTGCTGCTCCGGGCACCCAGATCACCAGGTGTGGCTGAGGCCTCCCCAGCATGGAGGGGCCCACGCTGTCTCTCGAGACACGGGCAAGCGGGAGCGATGGCTGAGGCAGGAGGATCGACACAGGTGCCTGGAGAGATCCTGTCTCATAAACAGCCACGTAGGCAGGAGTCTAGGCAGCTTGATTGTGAAGTGGACACTGACTCTGGCCTCCGGGTGCCTTTCTGTGCACTCGGAGGTGACCTGGCCCTGGAGCCCTGGAGACCCTGATGCCCCCAAGAGGCCACTGACAGCTGCAGTCCGTCTGTCCATCTCCTGAGCCCGCCACTGTCTCCTTTCGGGCTCCCACACTTCACGAGGGGACCCTCGTGAAGAAGCTCCTCACTGAAGCTGGCCTGGCCAAGTGGGAGGCTCTCTATGGAAGTGGCTGGGCTGGGTGCCGGGGGACCTTACCATGGTGCTGGGGGGTGCCAGGGCCCCCGACAGAGGACAGTATGTGCTACACGCACATGTTGGCACCGCCAGTGCACACTCTTTGGGGTGCCCCTTTACCTTGTCCCCCTGCTCCTGTTTCCGTGTCCGGAGAGCCACTCTGCCTGGCGACCAGAGCCAGCCTGGATATGTGCAGGGGCGGCCTGAGGACCTGTGTGCAGCATGGGCCACCCTTGGGTGGCAGGGTGGGGGCGGGGCACTTACGGGGCGCTGGGCAGGGCTGTTCTGTGGCCCTCTTGGGGCTCCTCTGAACCCCACACTGAGTGGCTGCTCCCCGAGCTCCAGCCAGCACCACAGAGTCACCCAGCCCGAGCGTGCAGGGCCCCTCCTGTCCATCGGAAGTCCTGGCCTGGGGCCACGTGACACCATTTCAGGGCCCCCAGCCCCTAGCTGTGTCTCCTGCTCTTCTAATAAACACTGCTAACCTGCTCTGTGAGTTGCTCCCCTGGAGAGAGATGGCGCTCCTGCTCCTGGTTGGTAGGGAGGGAGCCGTTCCTCCAGAGCAGGGCCGGGGCGACAGAAGACTCCCCCTACGTGGCAGCCCACTGCCAGCTTCGTTAGCCCGGGGCCAGGACGACAGAGACCCCACACCCTCCCGCAGCCGCTGCCTGCCCCAGCCTCTGCGGAGCGGTAGGACCCCAGCAGGAAGGACCAACCCCACGCCTGCACACTGCCGCCCCAGAGGCTGCCAAGGGCTGCTCTCAGCGCTGCTGACTGTGCTGGGCTGTTGTCCTCTTCGCTGCCAAGCACATAATGGCATCATGTGGGACCACCACAGTGCCACAGAGCCTTGCTGACAGAGTGAGAAGCCGCCAATGCCAGGGTGTGATGGGCGGGCAAGACCAAAGAGGGGCCAGCTGAGCTGGGCACTGAAGGATGTGTAGGAGTTCGCCAGGTGGCATGAGTGAAGATGTTCCCAGTGGCAACATTTGCAAAGGTGGACAGTTCCCGCAATCCTGAAAGCAGCGTGTTGGGTGGGAGAGAGCCCCAGGGAGGGCAACAGGCTGTCCAGCTCAGCTGGGCACTGTCTGAGGCACTGGCGTGTCAGGAGGGGATTCTAGGGCTGCAGGGGATCTGGCCAGGGACGGCCCTTGAAAGTTGCCTGCTGAGGGAGGTGGTATGGGGGAGACGGTGTGGAACTGGGCCAGACAGGAGAGACGGGAGGGATGCGGCTGGGCCCAGCGCACAGGCTCCAGCACCATGGTGACACCGAGGGGGTGGCATCCGTGTGCACCGGGCTGTGTGTCCTGTGGGGTGGCCACTGCAGCTTCCAGCAGCCCCAGGGCTGGGTCACCACAGGGACACCGAGGCTGAAAGGGGCTGACACATGGAGGGGAGCAGGCTGTCACTCACAGACTCCTGGGGGCAGCAGGGTCCACACGGGAGGCCCCCCAGCCCACCCTCTGGGCTCCAGAGCCCGGGGAAGCTCTCCCACCACACCTTCTGGCTGCTTCCCAGCCGCCAGGATCCTAGCAAGAACCTGGGCCGCCATCACCCCACCTCCGCCACCCAGCACCAGGAAAACGCTGAAGCCTAAGGAAGAGGGGACAGCGGCCTCAAAGCCACTTGTGTCCCTGTCAGCCTCATGACCCCAGGGCCCTCCATGGGAAAGGTGACTCTGGGGTTGCAGGCCCGTCTCCAGGCCGAGGTTGGGACAGTCAGGCAGATTCCTAGCCAAGGATGGTAGGGCGAAGGCGCAGGCACTGGGCTGGGGCTAGGCACTGGGGATCATGGGAAGGTACACCTTCTAGTGGCTCTGGTGGCTCTTTTCCCAGGGCCACCACACCCTGAGCCAGAGGAGCAGGGACAGCTTCCCTCCAAGTGGTCTGCTCTGCGCCCCACCTTCACACAGGAAGAGGGGACGGTCCTTGGCCCCCCCGCCCTCGCATCGTCCCCCCCCCGTGGCCACACACACTGCCCTGCTCTGGCTTCTGCCCAGATGGCTCAGGCCCTCGCGCCCGGTCGAGGGGTGGACGCTCAATAACAGGGTCCAAAGCCCCGACTCGCTCATGGCCCCAGGAAGTGCAGGTGGTGCCTCCAGTGAGTGGGGGTCCCTTGCATGGCCCCTGGGAGATCAGCCGTCTTGTGCCCTCCGTCAGGACAAGCCACTCATGGTACTTCTGCCCCCCGCACAGACCCCAAGCACAGTGGCCACCCAGATCACCCCGCCAAGGTCCAGCCAGGCTTGCTGCGGGGAACGCTGCAGTACGGGGTCCTGGAGTCACCTCGGGGTTCCTGCTGACCTCCCTGCACCTGCCGGACCTCAGCGACCATATGGGAGATCCCGGGGCACTGCGTACCCAAGTGCCCTCCCACCCCTCCTGGCCCCAGGGTGAGGCCAGCACCTGACTGTCCCTGTCTCGGGTCGCCTTTGGTTCACCCCTGTGTCCTCTGTCCTCCACCTTGGCCTGGCCAGTCTCGTGGGACGAGGACCCCGGCCACAGCCCCTCCACCCTGTGGTCCTGGGCTTGCTTTATCTGTGTACTGTTCGTTCTTTTGACTACTTGATCAGTTTTTTTAATTGAACTCAATTGTTGAAAAGAAAATTTATTTTTAAAGGAAACTGGACATCTAACACAACATGTGGCATGTGCTTCCCAAAACAGTGATATCGCAGAGTACAGAGACGTAAGAGCCGTGTCAAATTAAAGAAGCTAAAGAGACTCCAGAACGGGCTGTGGACCCGCCCTGCCCCCGCCTCCCTCCCACCCTGAGTCCCCGCACTCGGGGAAGTCACAGTGAGGGTATGGTGGCCTCTGTCTCTCTCCCAGCGGTCTGTGTCCTCCCACTGTGTCTCCCTGCTGTGTTGGAGGACAGGACAGGGACAGAGCGTAGGGCCTCTACGTGCTGTGTCTGAGCCACGCTCCAGCCACAGGAGCAGGTCGGAGCTGGTGGGTCTTCCTGTCCCTCTACCGCGTTTCTATAAATAGCTACACCACCACGGAACACCTGTGTCCCACAAAGGTCTTCAAAGGTGTTGGTGGATGCCACTGTCATCTTGTTCCTGCCCCAGTTTTAATCAACAAAGGGCCATCCTGATCTTCCCCTTCCCCTGTGCCCCCCAAGGCCTCCCTGCCACCTCCCCGCAAGGCCCAGCACGACCCGGTGGACCTCGCTGTCCCAAGCTGCGGGTGCCCTGGTGCTCTGAGCATGTGGTCCCTCGTGGCCCATCTGGTCCCACCGGAGGCAGGGCAGGTCAGCGTCCGGGCTTTGGGTGTGGTGGCTGCGGGTTCCGGGGGCTGCAGAGCGGAGAAAAGGGAATCTGGCACCCTGTCTTCAGAACACTCCCCCATCCCAGAACTGTTTCCAGTCTCCGCAAATGTCTGTCACCCATTCCTGCCCCTCTCCTGGGCTGGCCAGGCCCTGGGAAGCCGGGGCAGCATCGCCGTCCTGTGTTTAGGACACTGTAGCCAGCGAGACTCCAGAATGGAGCACGCCTGCAACCAGGCAGACAGCTGGTGCAGTGCCACGGTTACCACGGGGCAGCTGCTGCCTTCTGGTCCTGACCCTGGGCGTCTGAGCTCCTCACTCTACGGGCTTCCTGGCGGTGGAGGCCTCGAGGGACCTCTCCCAGCACCCATGGGTGAACACGGCACCAAGGCAGGTGGCCAAGGGCCCAGCATCCCTGTCTGCTGCTGAGTGTCTGGCCGTGCTGTGGTGACACCGACCAGGAGGTCCGGTGCATGTGCCCCCTGGAGGGGGCCACAAGGTCTGGGCTCTGCCCAGCGCTGCGCCCAGCCCTGCCGTGGCTTTGGCAGCCTCGGGACAGCCCACGGCCGTGGCAAGCATGGTGTCTGCACAGCTGACTCACACAGCCCTCCCCACCCCGGCCCAAGGGCCACCTGCCCTGCGCCAGGGTCCCAGCCCCCACCAGCACCCCCCACCAGGCTCCTCGGCACTGAAGGTGTCTCCTCCTCCCAGCTCAGTGTCTAAAAGCAGATGCACCTGGAGGTGTCAGCTGTTCACACTTGAACATGAATTGTTTTCTTAGACTTCTCACGATTTTAGAAATGGAAGGAGCCAGCGATTACTTTTCTTTTTCTTGTCTTTTTGAGACGGTCTTGCTATGCAGTGCAGGCTGGCCTCGAGCTCACTTTGTAGCCCAGGCTGGACTTAACTCACAATAATCCTTCTGCCTCAGGCTCCCGAGTGCTGGGATCACAGGTGCAAGCTGGGCTTAGCGACCACTTTTT
>NDGN011556575.1:6869-20523 GCA_002564285.1 Tympanoctomys barrerae | reverse complement strand
ATGCATTTAAATGCCCAACGTGTGAATTTCTCAATGTTGTCACCAGTGGCTTCTATATATTAGTGACTTCTACCCATAAGAGTGTACTGAGGACTCTAAAGTATATTCTAGGTTACTCTGTTATCCCTGATGCTTATATCTATATTAACATGAAAAGGAAAAAAAGACCTAGCTCAATTTCTATTGAAACCAGAGAAGTTGAGACAACCACACTTAGCGTAGCAGTAATTTATCAGTTGTTGGAACACTGTTTAGTAGAAATTCAGATCGATAGCTTTTAAACTGTATTTCGAAAATATCCTGGGGTGTCTGGCATTATGTAAATGTTCAACTTTAATCCCATCTATTCTATAAATCATAATGAAAGTCCCTATCAATTTTTATGGCCCATCATTAACATTTGCTACCAAGTAAACTAGCTTGCAGGCAGATCTAAGAACAAACCTTCTTCTGCCTGTTTGTGCATTTCTTTGAAATTTTGTAAACTAACTCTAGTAGGGCATTCCTAGCTTTTTAGTGAAAGCAGGCGGAGCAGTGCCTGATTGGGCTCACATCATAGCTTTCTGCGATTTCTTTTGTTTCATTTTTTGAGACAGGGTCTCACTGTGTCACCCAGATTGGCTTTGAACTCACTGTGTAGTCCAGGTTGGCCTCAAATTCACAGCGATTCTCCTGCCTCACCTCCCAAGTGCTGGGGTTACAGGCATCATCCCCCATAACTTTCTTATACGAGGCCTAACTGGTGCCTACTTCCCTGCACTCTTGTTCCCTCCCCAACCCCACAACCCACAAGGCCTGTCACACCAGCTTGGAGCCTTGCTTTTTCCATGGAGCAATGAGAAGTTAGACCTATGATTGTTGGTATATTGTACTGTGATAGAATATTTTAAATTCAGCTTTAATTTTATGTTTTAGTTTTCATTTGTCAAATTTATTATCTTGATAAGGAATACTGCTATAAATATCTGAAGAGGGGGCCGGGGAGATAGTTCAAGGGAATAAGCGCTTCCCTGACAAGCTCAAGGGACTGAGTTCAATCCCTTTTTTTTCCTGCCCCCCCCCAAAAAAAATCAGAAGAAATTCTCATACTCTTTATTAACCCCTCCAGCTCATGTTAGTTGATGACATCTTGATGTTTAAAAGCAAGATTTCAGGGACTAAGCACCTGCTTTGGCAAGAGCAAGGACCAGGATTCGATCCCCAGTCCCGCATGCCATGCTGACCCTGTCCCTGAGGCATGCTGAGCCACTGACCCAGTCTGGGCATAGTGGCACACAGTGCTAGGGAGGCTGAAAACAGGAGGATCCCTATGAGTCAGAGCTGCATAGTGAGACCCTGTACCAAATATATAAATGGAAAATAAAAAAGCAAGATTTTTATTAATATTGACAACCACTTAATGTAGGTGAAAATTATCTCTCTTGTTTGGCTGCACAAAACATAGAAATAAAAACATTACAGTTGATTTTATTATAGATGTCATTCGCAATTTCTTACATAAGAGTTTTGTGTCTATAAAGTCGTCTTACCATTTGCATCAACTAACTTTTACAATAAATTTAACTATTTTTCTAAGCATTCTGGACATTGTTTTATTTATTTATTTATTTATTTTTTTAAATGTATTTGGTACAGAGTCTCCAGGGTCTCTAGGGTCTCACTATGTAGATCAGACTCATAGTGATTCTCCTGTTTTCAGCCTCCCAACTGCTGGGATTATAGGCATGCGCCACCACGCTCAGTCTCAGTCACCATCTCAGTGCGCCCCAGGGGCAGGTCCAGCACAGCACACAAGGGATCGAACCCCGACCGCTGTCCTCTGCCTAAGCAGGTGCTTTAGTCTGCTGAGCTATCTGGCCAGCCCTTGGAAATTTTCTTTCATCCAGTCTTTCACATGTAGAGCTCTGCACTAGGTGATTACTTACACGTCTATAAAGTGTAGATCTTGGAGAACACCAATGCTATTAGGTATACATTACATATATAGTAACACAGGCTACTATAAGAAAATACCGTGGACTGCATCTGTTTCTCATTCTGGAGGCCAGGACATCCAAGGTTCTGACAGACTCAGGGTCTGTGAGGTCTCCAGGCTAGTTCACTGCCCATAGTTGTTTCACTGTATTCTCTCGTGGTAGAAGCAGGAAGCAACCACTCTCAGAGCTCATAGGGATACTAAACCTTCTCGTGAGTGACCCACCTTATGACCTTATCTGATCTTAATTCCCTCCCAAATACTTCATCTTCTAATAATACATTAGAGAGAAAGTTCCAATTTACAAAGTTGGGGGAGGTATAGGTATTTAGTCTGTAATTCCATATAATCATATTATCTCTGTAATTTGTTACTGATGCATAAAACTAAAAATTTGATGATCAGAATGAAAAAATAAGGAAATGAAATCATTTTATAAAATTAATTTTAAGGAGACTAGACAGAGGCAGTTATTTAAAAATCACTGCCTTGTATCTTGCATATAATTCTATCATTTTGGAAATTATGTTGGAGTTCATAGCTTGCTATTTAGCAGCTCAGTATTCCAGAAATAAGTAAGCTGTACTTTTCCAAGAACATGTGAGGCAAAGAAGTGATCCCTTCTTGTTAGTAGAGAAAATGAATTTGGGAGACGTGTGCTGCCTGTGCTGTACCTGCTCTTCAATTTTAACTGGAGTCAGTTCAGTATCTTTTCATGTTAGTAAGAAGACCATGCACTACCTTCCCAACTTCTTATAGATGCATTTGAGCAAGGAAGGTAAATCGCCTTGGGACTTGATGTGTGTCTTCTGGATTTTATTATCCATTGTTCCCATCCTAGATACAAGTAAATGGACTTGGAAAGCTTTAATTTATTAGAACATGAAGCTTTCATTCCCAATAGGACTAAAGCATAAACCTCAGACGTCTTACAAAATTTATTCAAAAGCACATTGTTTATGCATTGGCTTTTCAAAACATGTTTACCTGCAAGTATAAATGATATTTCAGGAGGGAAAGAGTTGCATGTTTAAAGAGCCTTGCAAAGAAAGAAAGGAAAAAAAAGAGCAATGCTTGAGGCATTCTATGTGAAGAATTTTTCAAGCCTTTAATGAATAATATATTTTCTGGCCCAAATCCTGCTACCCTAACCCTTCCTGCTACAACAGTGCCATCATTTCTCATGTTTTTGCTGTGTACACTGCTAGGCAACGTAGATAACAAGCTGGCTTTTTTTTGGTCACCTCTTTGCTTACCTGTCATTTGTTTTCTTTCTTTGCAGAGACCCTCCTCGATGATTTTCTTCTCACGTACACTGTCTTCATGACGACTGATGACCTGTGCCAGGCGCTGTTAAGGCAATATCCTTCATTAACTTCAGGATGCTGCAGTGCCTTCCTCTCAGGCAGATGTCCTACATTAGGAATTAACTTCCTTTCTTAATTTACTCAATTCCACAGTAGCGTGTGGATGTGTTAAATATTAATGTAATGATATCCACAGTCAAAGATGAAATGAGACAGAATGGACAGGGGAAGTGGAAATGCAGTGCTGTTTTCATGTTGTAAGGCATAGGTAAATTGAGCTTTTTATATTTGTTTCAAATCTGTTTCTTATGATTGTTTAGAAATCTGAAGCTGTTGAGGGGGGGGATATAGCTCAGCAGCATAAACACCTGCTAGGCAAGTGCAAGGTCTGGAGTTTGATTCCTGATGCCAGGGGAAAAACAGAAAAAGAAATTTAGAGGTAAAATTGGCCTTCAGGTAAACCTCAGAGTCAGGCAGTTGAATGTGGATTGGCAGTATATCACACAGTGGCTTCAGAGGAGAACCCGTAAGAGTCAGACCACTTGGGCACAAAAACTAACGTGCATATGTGATACCATGTTCCTGGGCAGGTGTCCTTGGACACATGAGCTCTTCCTCCACGTGGGAAATCTAAACTTGCCCCTGGAACCAGTTGTCGTCTCTTCACAGCTTTATCTTTCTATGTCCTCTTAGCATGATGGATGTGACTAGAAGGTTACTGACCAGTTGGGGAAGTCTTATAATCTTACCCACTAACTAGAACAAACACCCTGGAAACATTGAGAGGCCACAGAGCTCAGCCAGATCACTCCCTGAAAGTCCCCAGTTGGGCGCCTTGCCTCACAGTGCTTGAAGATATGCTTTAAGATCATTTGAGTATTTAATAAATTAATTTAAATTTTATTGATAATTTTGTTAAAGGTAAAATTTAATTGAAATTTTAAGCACTTGGCAAAGCACTCATGCTTTTATAAATCAAACCAAAGATTCCACTCTAACTTGCATAAAAATATTCAAGTGAACAGATTTTTTTGCATATGCTGAAGTTTTATTAAGACTATTACTAAGTCTATTAATGACTATTGCTAATAGTCATTTGCTATTAATTTTCCTATTAAATAATCATTGCATGTTTCCAAACTCTATAGCATTTTAATGCTTAAAAGAATACTTTAAACCCCCTGAAATACATAAAGTAAATCTGTCTTTTAAGCTTTATAAACTATCCAGGTGTGATGGCACATATCTATAATCCCAGCACTTAGGAGGATTGCTGTGAGTTCAAAGCCAGCCTGGACTACAAAATGAGGTCAAGGCCAGCCTGAACTGCCTAGCAAAAGCCTGTCTCAAAAGAGGTCCATTATATTTATATATATATATATATATATATATATATATATATAGCATTTCAGTGCTTTACTATATCCTATGACCAAATAAAGCTATAGGTAATTTTACACTTGTTAAAACTGGTTTATTAAACTGATCTTGAAATGTTATTAATTTTACATTTGGAAAGTTTTGATAATATATGCAGGTTTATTCTACAGTTTCCAAGTGGAGTGTTGCTAAGAAATGTAGCAATCATTAAAAAGATTTAAAATTTTTCCTTCTTCAGAGGTATTTGGAAACAATATATGTGAGCTAATTCACCTGCATTTTAACGCTAATATATTTGTAAATAGCTACATCCATTAATACAGTGTTTTTATAGCCTTCCCATATTACTTACCTTTAACTATGATCCTAATATTATTTTTAATTACCATTAAAACAAACCCTTGACAGCCATATTCCTTGTGAGATATTTTAGTACACGTCTTAGTGGTAATCTCTTTCCTATTCCACTATTGTTTTTCTTGATGGTTTTTAAACATTATTTGTAGATTAGCACCATTTTGGCTGGATTTAGGTATTTTAGCTGAATAATTTTTATTGCAATAGGATAGAAAAGCTTTCTGCTTCTCTCATCATAAAGCATATTATTTATGCTCATAGCCCTGGGCCAGCTAATATTCAGTGCGTTACGCAGAAGTTGTAACTCTCCTGGTGCCGTCCCAGTGCCCTTACCCCCTAGCTAAATTTATCAATCAGTGTAGTTTTGCATAGATAAAATATAGAGGAATCTAACATAGAAAAGTAGAATAATGCAAATGCAAATTTAATTGATAAATATTTTAAAATATATATCTTGGAGAGAGGAAGAACAAGGTTAAGCAAATAAATGTTAGTAATTGTGAATATAGAAAAATGGTTGTTCCATGACGCTGCTTTATTCTGCTGGCCTTATTGATAGCACATGCACATGCAGTCTGAGTGAAACGCTTATATCATCAGTTTACATGTACCTATCTAGAAATGAAGTTGTCGGCATTTCCTCTTTTCCTGCTTTTTCTTCATATTAGTGAGCCCGTTATATTTGTAAGGAAAGAGCAAGAGAATTTACAGAAATAGGACTATCGTAGGATGAATCTTCACATTTTACCTTTCAAGAGAAAATCCAAGGGGCCAGGGAAATGGCTCAGTGGAATAAGCGCTTCTCTGGCAAGTGCAGGGGCCTGAGTTCAATCCTCGGTTCCGCCAAAAAGAGAGAAAATCTAAAGAAAGAGATGCTTGAATAGAGTTTTTGTGCCAGCCTGCATTTCACAGGTAGAGATTAAAGAGAGCCACTCTCTACCCTCTTACTATGGGATGAAAGTGACTGAATTATGTTTAAATATTTATGAAGCCTGCTGTCTAATTTATTCCTAGCTTGCAATTATTTATCTGCATTAAGGAATATGTAATTGAACAAACACAAGACCTGTGTGTTTCATATCATAATATTTCCTATTCTCAGGTTACTTTGCCATACATTCAGCATGTTCAGAAACTGTCATTTTGGAGAGAAAAAAGATCACTTTGGCTCCTAGTCATTTAAGCATTTTGCCTTCAGTGTTATTTTTATTTCATTTTAATAGCATAGTTAATACATGTTCATTGTATATAAATTAGAAAATTCTAATAAGTAAAACAATTCATACACTCTTGAATCTCATGACATTGAAAAGCCACTGGTAACCATCTCTGTATCCTTTCAGATATTTTTATTATTCACATAAGCATTGTTATCAGAAATGAAGCATTCTAATGTACTCTTTTTCTACTTGCTTTTCTGTTCAGCAGTAGTTTGAGTGCTCCGTGTCAGTGCATGTACTACTAGACAATTATTTTTATGGCTACAAACCAATCCACTAAATGGATATATAATAATTTAGTTAGCTTATTTTACTTCCTTAAGCATTTAGATTCTTATATTTTTTAAATCTAGTTTTAATGAAAACAAGAATTAGTCCTTTCACTAATGTGTGTGCACATTCACTCAGTTCTTTCTTCCAAGTAAATTCCTAGGAATGGAGACTTGAATCATATCACAAATTATGTTCTAGAAATCTGTGTTTATTTAGAACTACTTCAGAAATCACTGCTTTTTTTTTTTTTAACAAAACGTGAATCTCTGATAATCAAAGAATATTTGGCCTCCTTTTGATCTATACAACTGTGAATAGCATTCACCTATGCCAGGAGGCCAGATCATCCGAGAAGCCACCTGGAATTCCAAGGGCCACCCAGCCTCCCTTTGAACTGACACTAATCCCATGCTGCCTGTGGGACTTTGTGGGCAGCTGCCAGTGTGATGGTCCAGCCCTGAACTCCGTGGCCTCCAGCTGAGGACACTTCAGTCATTTTGTCAGTTTGCTTTTGTTCTTTTCAGTGGCCACCTTTTGGTCTCGCTGTGTGTGTTCTCTTCTTTGTGGAAACTATGCTTTCACCTATTTTGTGAAAACTAGAGTAAGTGGATCTCTTTGTGTCTTTCCAAAATATTTCAACAGCATAATGTTCTTTCTTAACCATTTGCACCTATTCTGCTAAAAAGAATCAAGGCAAAGAAGAAAATTCAGATGTTCCTCGTAGGAAACGTAAAGTCTTGCATCTGGTTTCTCAGTGGATTGCTCTGTACAAAGACTGGCTTCATGAGGATGAACATTCAAAAATGTTTTTAAAGGTAAACTAATGCTTCCAGATAATCTTTGATACCAGACAATGGGTTTTTCAGCTCTACATTTTGTAATTCTCATTTGTAGAGAACAGTCATTCAATTTTTTTTGAGAGTCAACTCGCTATTTGGAGAAAGCACAAATGCATTGTTTTATTTCTGAGGCCTGATAGTACCTACATATTTAAATTTTACTTTCCCTATATGGGAAGCTTATTTATTTATTTATTTATTTATTATGTTTTGGAACCGGGGATTGAACTCAGACCCTTGCACTTGCCAGGGAAGCGTTTATTCCATTGAGCCATCTCCCTGGCCCAGGAAACTTTAAAAAAAAAATTTTTTTTCTTTTTTGTGGAACCAGGGATTGATCTCAGGCCTTTGTGCTTGCCAAGGAAGCGCTTATTCCACTGAGCCATCTCCCCGGCCCCTCTTTTTTAAATTTTTAAATATTTTACTATGAAAAAATACAGAAGAAAATGTTCATACTAATTTAAATAAAGGGGATTTTGATTGCAAATGAAATAAAGAAGGTAAACAAAAATATACTTCAAATGTTGATACTATTTAATATAACAAATTTGTTATAACTTTAAACTAGTCTTATATACATGTACAATATTTGTATAAAGTACAATCATTTAAAAAATTACATTAACCAGCCAGGTATGGCAGTGCATGCCTGTAATCTCAGCACTCTGGAAGCCTAAAGCAGGATGATTATGAGTTCATGTCTACATAGATTAATTTAAGGACTTAATAAAACCCTGTCTCCAAAAAGTGGTGTGGATGCTGCTGAGATAGCTCAGTGGACTAAGCGCCTGCTTAGGCAAGTGTAGGGACTGGGGTTCTATCTCTGACACTACGTGCTGAGCTGACCCCAACCCTGGGTGTACTGAGCCAGCCACCAAGACCAGGCGTGGTGGCACATGCCTGCAATCCCAGAGCTGGGGTGGCTGAAAGGAGGGTCACTTTGAGTCTGCATAGTGAGACCCTGTACCAAAAATGTAAAAAAGTGGT
This sequence comes from Tympanoctomys barrerae, assembly GCA_002564285.1. Taxonomy (NCBI): domain Eukaryota; kingdom Metazoa; phylum Chordata; class Mammalia; order Rodentia; family Octodontidae; genus Tympanoctomys; species Tympanoctomys barrerae. The sequence continues at coordinate 12,185 of NDGN011556575.1, read as the reverse complement.
GGGGGTGAGTAGCTCCTGCAAAGGCTCAGGATTCAATCCCCAGTACAACAAGGAAAAAGAAATAAAAGAAGAAAGTACATTGATCACATATAGTATATAACTTAAGAATATGATATACTTTGAGAATTTTAAGTAATTTGTAAAGAAAATCTAAATTTACATTTCAAATTAGATTCCTTTTCCTAACTATTAATAGGCTCCAATGTAGCTTTATTAATTAATTAATTAATTAATTAATTTGGTCTACAGGGTCTCACTATGTAGAATCACTGTCCTAGTGATTCTCCCGTTTTCACCCTCCCTACTGCTGGGATTGTAGGCACACGTCACCATACCCAGTCTCAATCACCAGGTCAGCGCAAACCGGGAGCAGGGCCAGCACAGCATGCCAGGGATCAAACCAGGCGCTTTAGTCTGCTGAGCTAGCAATGTAGTTTTAACTCAGGCAGTTTTCTGGAGTAGACAGGAAGTCTTTTCACTCCCAAAACCATAGTAAGTGTGCAGATTAATATATAGGCTGGCATGGAATTCTAGCTAAAAAGAGATCTATTTCAGAATAAGCAATTGCCTAAACTTCTATCTTTCATGAAGGAAATTACTTACAATGTAATGTTGAGACATCTAGTTAAAAAAATGGTTTAGCCAACATTTTGTCTGAACTAATGTCATTTCCAAGGCAGCTGATTAATATATTTTCTTTCCAAGTGATTGTTTTTTAAGATATAAAGTAGGCACAGATTTTTTTTTAAATGGGGTCTTGCTTTGCAGTTCTGTCTGGCCTTGAACTCATTGTGTAGCCCAGGCTGTCCTCAAACTCATGGCCCCCTCCTGCCTCAGCTTCCCAAGTGCTGGGATAATAGTCAGTGTGCCACCATGCCCAGCTGGTATAGGTGCTTTGAGAAGGCAACGGGATCTCTCCTTCCAACATTCCCTACCTAAGCACTCTAAGCAATTGATTAAGTGGCTAAGATTCACCCCATACCTTGTCTTGGATTCCGCCATATTTCATTGAGCAGGCTAACTGGTTTCTGAATCTTTGGTTGGTCGCGGTTCTGAGGATTGATCCCCTGACTTCACACATGCTGCCCATGTGTTCTGCCAAGAGCTGCATCACCAGCACTGTCTTAATCTTAATCCTTACAAAATGGACATGAAACTAGTTCAGCTGCTGTCTGTCTCTTCCAGACCATATATCGGAATGTACTGGATGATGTCTATGAATATCCAATACTTGAAAAAGAGTTAAAAGAATTTCAAAAGATCCTTGGAATGCATCGTCGTCAGTAAGTGTTTAATTTTTCTCACTGGAATACTGTGCATAAAGTTGATTTTGAACATGTTTTGTGTGTGTGTGTGTGCGTCATTGGTTGCATTTTCTTATTTGTTTTGTTTTGTTTTGCAGTAGTTGGAATTGAACCCAGTATCTTCATGCAGAAGTACATACCCAGCCCTCTTTAATTTTTGAGACAAAATATCAGTAAATTGCCCAGGCTGTGCTTGAACTTGCACTCCTTGCACTTCAGCCTCCCCGCGTGCTGGGGTTACAGGCTTGCACCACTGCCCTCAGTGGTCTTGAGCATTTTTAACTCTGGAATTCATCTTGCTTCCTTAACTTATCTAGTAGTAAATGGTGTATTTTTAAATCTCAAAATGAAAGAACACTACATTAAGCTTACTGAATTCTGTTTTACATGGTTTAATTAAACTGGGCCATAACAACCTGGGTGTAAAAAAACAATTATTTAACAGATTATTATTTAACTCTACATATTAGCATATCATTTTGGGGCTTGTAGCTTTATCTATGGAAAAGGAAGAAAAGTCTTATGAATAAGCCCCAGTGAATCATGGGACATCTCAAAACTCAATTTTATGAGTTCCCTGAGATTTCTTATCAATTTAGAAAGATTAAAGAAAGCCATTAGCTTGCTGACTCTGGGCAAGTCCAAGCATCCCATAAACAACGCTCATTAATTTTGCAGCTTCACTGCACATGATTTTCCTTGGTTTTACCATTGACATCCCTTATTAGTTTTAGCAACTGAAAACATGAAGTCATCATTTGGTTTTCAGATATAGTTTCAAGAGTACATCTGAGGGAACGTTGTTTTGTGACTTACAGTATACTACTTTATACTAACTGGGAAAGTTTTTGTTAATGGTTTCAGCAGTCATAAACGCAGTTCTCAGAAAAACTGCTTACTTAGCCCTTTGAGATTACTGATTTGAGATTTAAGTCCATATTTAATTTTAGTAGAGTCCTTGTTACAAAGTAAAAATCTGTCTAAGGGAGCAAGCAAACTATTTATAAGCTTTCATTCAGTCCTCAAAATTGTATATTTAGACATTTAAAAATCACGTACAAGTTAGAGAACAGTTAGAGATGAATGTTACATATTATGGTCATCTTTTATTATAGTCTGCAATATATTAAATATGCATAACTTAAGACTTATGTGAAAGTATAAACTATTAATATGAAGCAAAAAGCAGGGAGGAAAGACAGCATTTAAATCAAAATCACCTCTCCTGTGGAAGTTGCTTTATGCTATAAAGCAGACTTGGGTATTAAATACATCAGTAGAATTTAATACATTCTATCGAAAACTTAGACTGAGAAATACCAGATCGAAATTACATTACGAAATGATTGCACTAGCAGTGTAACTCAGTGGTAGAGCAGGGGACTAGTTATCAAGAGGCTCGGGTTTCAATCAAGGGTACTGTTGCAAAAAAGAGGATTCCATGATTCTTCCTTTTGGGGTATAAAACTGTGAACAACTCTTATGTTCCAGAAGAAAATTTGAACATCAGATGTGTTGCTCATCACATTTTTGCCTAGCCCCATTGTACGAATAAAAGAGAAAGTGTTTTTTTCTTTTCTGAGTGCAAGATTAGGTGTCTGCAGTTTGTGGCTAACCTACTGATGTATGAAAACGCCCCAGGGCAGGTTCTGCCACAAGTGGGCCAGGACTTCTGAAGGTGCTTAGCAGTGGGAACCAGCTCTGATCAAAGATGGACCCGCAGGACATTCTTCATTTATGCCCCATGGAGACATATTCTGGAAAACATGCTGAAAGATTTCAGCATGAAATCCTCCATTGTATGAGAAAAACATTTCTGTCTACTAAATATTGCTAGTAAAAACCAAAACTTTATTTCTGTTGACTGAGTTTCCATAGATTTAATAAATCCAATTTCTCTATCCATTCTTGACTTTACTTTTTGTGGGAAGGAAGCACAATATACCAGTTAAATAGGTAGCTTTTTTTTCTTGGTTTATTGGAAATTCAGAGCCCAATGTCAAAGGTGATGTATATATACAAATCACCTTTGACATCGTATATATATGTTAGACTAGTATGTTTTATATATATATATATATGTATATATATATTATATAATAGTATGTTATATATTATATTATATATATAATTCACTAGTTTATATATATTATATATAATACATATATTATATATTATATATTATATATTATATATTATATATATAATTCACTAGTTTATATATATATATTAAACTAGTGAATTATATATTAAACATATATAAACTTATATATTGCTAATATATATGTTAAACTAGTGAATACTAATGATGAAAGGGAATCAAATTCCCCACCTGAAAGATACCTGGGACAAGTTCATGTCCTCTAAAACTGAAGAATGAATTTTAGGAACAAAGGAGGTTAAGAGCAAAATTTATTTATTGGGGGAAAGAAAACTTCTGTCTGAGAGAGGGACAGAAGGGGACCCAAGTAGGTTGCCAAATAATCTGCCTTTTTAAAGGATTATTATAAAGCAAAACCATGAGGTAAGGCAGATTTAAGATGGAAAACATGGGAGATCGCTAGAAGGGCATAAGATGGGATAAAATTATGGTCAACCAGTAAGATTACAAGCACAATGGCTCAGGTAAAATTGATTAAATCAGGATGAAATGGAGAAGGAGTCACCCAGCAAGTGGGCATGAATCCAGAACAGGGGCTTTTCCTGTAGAGGATTGGGGTGGTGACTCTTCCTGGCTTTTTCAAGATGATTGATACCTCTTTAGAATCTCAGTGCCTGATGTCTATCCCTAGGGAGGTATGTGGCTGCATTTGTTTAATCTTGTGCCTTGAAGTCTGGCCCATGAGGAGGTGCCTGTCTCTCCCACAGTTGCAAGGTATCTTGCCTTCCATATTGGGTCCTATGAGGACTTAGCCCTATCTGATTGTCTATAGTATTTCTATCTAAATCAGCTGCCTATAACACTATGTTTTTTGGGAGGCGTGTGTATGTTGAGGGCAATGAACCAGGTCCTTACACATGGTAGGTCAACACTCTAGAACTGAGCTACATTTCTACTCCTCTATATTTTGCTTTTATCTTGAGACAAGGTCTCACTGAGTTATACAGGCCGGCCTCAAAGTTATGATACCTTTGCCTCAGCTTCCTAAGGAGCAGGTGTTTTATCTTTTGTAAAAGAAGAAAGTCCTCTGCCCATTGCCTGAATATTAGTCTCCCATGAAAATGATAGCATCAGTCTGAGTTTGAGTAAAAGACTAACTCCCTAACTTTTTCTTTTCAGCACTGTAGATGAATATTCACCACAAAGGAAGGTAGGCAGACCCTTCTGTATCTGAAGTGGGGTGACCTGCTGTGGAAACCTTGGCCTGCCCAAGCTGGCATTTCTTCATAATTAAAATGAATCTGCCTAAAGCTTCGAAAGGCATCGCGGAGAGCCTGGGGCTGACGCTGGCTGCGCTTTCTTGCTCTGCCACATTCTCGCTGTGGGGTGCATATCTGATTTTAGCAGTCTACCTTGACTTTATGATATGCGTATTTTGTGGTGCATTTTGAAGTCTTGGATCTTCCCTGCTGTCTCTAGAATCACAACAATGTGAAGTTTACAAAGTGTGTGCTAAAAATCTAAATAAGGATCTTCACTCAAAGTATAAGAAATTTATGTAAGGAAAAGGTTGTTCTCTCAACATGAAAGAGTGGTGGTGGCAAGCGTGAACATGTGCCTGTGCAGCTTGATAAGCGAGAAACAGCAATGCAGTGTCAGGCCCAAGTTTGGGTTTTTGTTTATTTGTTTTTGTTTTTTTGTTTGTTTGTTTGTTTTTTTTGGCGGAACTGGGGATTGAACTCAGGTCCTTGGCGTTTGCCATGCAAGACTTTATTCTACTGAGCCATCCCCCCAGCCCCTAGGCCCAAGTTTTGTAGAAGATAGATAATTGCAATAAACAATGCATTCTTTTGTTTTCTTTCTTTCTTTCTTTCTTTCTTTCTTTCTTTTTTTTTTTTTTTTTTTTTTTTT
>NDGN011556568.1:0-15467 GCA_002564285.1 Tympanoctomys barrerae | reverse complement strand
TCTCTGTAAAAGCCTGAGAGAATGTTTTCTCTCCATGTGACTCTCCTTAGGCACACTCTATGTTGTCGATCACTTTCCTCTTTGGCCCCATAATCTCCTTGATCAGAAAATTTGAGACATCACTGAGTTATAGGATGTTACAGTGCAGGTTCTCCTATGTCTTGAGTCTTCACTAAGCTTGAAAGGTGAGGGTCAAAATGGTGGCTGTCTTTGTAGCCCTTCTTTTTCTCTAATTTTTGTTCTGCAAACTTAAGTTGTTTACCCTCCAGAAGAGAATCAAGCATGGTTTTAGTATTACACATTATCTTCAGTGTAGTTGCTTAGTCCACAGATATCAGCATATAGAGTTAGTCAGGGTGAGAATTCTACACATTACTTTCTTAGGCATATACAAAAGCATGCATTGCTATAAACACAAGATTCTTATTGATATTAGGGATGCAACCAAGGGCTTCCTGTGTGCTAGGCAAGCACTCTACCACTAAGGCACTGGAGCCCCATGCAGGAAGACTTGTGTTCACCCTCATTTATTTACAGACCAAGAACCCAGGATGCAGGTAGGGGACTGTGATTTGCTAAGGTCATGAGGTGTTTCTGTTCTGCTTACACAATCACTAAATGCCTCCACCACTAGACTGTGTTCTACTTGTGGCTAGTGAGTTGACTACTGGGCTAACCAGGTCTCTGTTCTTACTGAGCTAATCATGTTCCAAGGGTGATAAATACATCCACGGAGTACAGGGGTATAATTGGGTGGGGCAGGGAGAGAGAAAGTAAGAGACAGAGACAGAGAGAGATAGAGAGACATAGAGACAGAGATCCAGAGAGACAGAGACACAGAAACACAGAGACACAGAGACAGAGCAAGACAGAGTTCCAGAGAGACAGAGACACAGAGAGAAAGAGGCACAGAGAGACAGAGAGAAGCACAGAGAGAGATACAGACACAAAGAGATACAAAGACAAAGAGACAAAGAGGGAGGGAGGAGGAAGAGAGAGAGAGGATTAAATAGGTAACCTGATTACATTAGGGTAGAATATTCAGTCCTCAGATGGAGAGTGGATTTTGAAGGGCTAATATGGAAGGAAGGATTTCAAAAGAGAGCTGCTTTCAGCTGACTAAGAGCCCATAGTGGTCCAAATAGGGATAGCAAAAGTAGAGAGAAGGGATGGACAGTTTCAAAAGCCAAAGTTAGCTGGTTTTGATGATTGGTTAGTTGAGAATGGTGAAAGAAAAAAGGAGTATAGGATGATTTTAAGTTCTCAGAAATATGACAAGAGGCAGGGTGGTGAGACTGAAGTGTGAAAACAACCAGGTGAAGAAGGAGAAGGGTGGTTGGAAGTAATAGGGCATGGCCAGGAGGCCGTGGGAAGGCAGGTGTGCTCTCTGGGACTAGGCTGGAGATGGGAAGCACGCTGGTCCTCAGGACATGCACAGGATACTTAAAACAATGAGCCCTTACAATAATTCAGACATTTATGGGAAGAAGAACAAGACTTTATTCCTGACAGCCATTTAAGGAGGCAGCTAAAGGATTTTATATGAAGAGGTCAAAATAGTTCACTCCAGATATGCAAACAGAACCAAGAAACTAATCCTTGACAACAAGGGAGGACTCTGTGGTCACCATATTAAATGCAGAGGGTGGGTCTGATGCCCTGAAGAGCATCCACTTGGTAAGCCAGAGCCTGCTGACATGTGTTAGAGCAGTGAAAGTGACCTGGTGAGGGAGACCCCACGGAAATGGGCTGAGGGGTGACCAGGTTGTACATTTGTGATAGCAATGAGTCCTGATGTCTATTCTAGGAACGTGAAGGGTTTTTTTTTTTTGTTTTGTTTTGTTTTGTTTTGCTTTAGGGAGAGGAGAAGCAAATTTTNTTTTTGTTTTGTTTTGTTTTGTTTTGTTTTGCTTTAGGGAGAGGAGAAGCAAATTTTAAGTTAGAAGAGGAGGTAAAATCAAAAGTGATTTTATGAGGAGGGTAGAGACTTACGAAATCTACCCACAAAGACCAGAGACTCAGGAGAGTTTAGGAGGTTGATAATGTAGCAAAGAAAGGAGTAGCAAGTGAAACATAATCCCAGGGGAGCAGAAAGAAGTGGCACCTAGAGCCACAAAGATAACTAACTGGCAAATGGAGAGGAACACATTGTCCTTTGACCCCCAAGGCATGAAGCTGTCTGTGAAGAAAAATTAATGAATTTTAAGGAGGGTGTTGCTGAAAAAGTCCGTAAGTTGAATTTTATTCTTCTTAGTCTCATTCTTTAAGGAAATAGGGTCAAATTTCTATGTGTTTTTGGAGTCCAAGGAGGGGCTTGAGAGCTCCTTGGGCCTAGAAGCATCATCAGGAAATGCAGAGCCCGCTCGGAGCCAGCATGGGCTGGGGTTGAGCTCCATAGCGGACAGTGGCCTTGCTGCAGTTTGTCCTCTGCCTTGGTGACATCTCCATAGCATCGGTTTCTAACTCTCACCAGATTCCTAAGCAAGTCACTCTGTATCTGCATAGCTTAGGACAAATTCGCAGAATTTCAGTTGCTTGGCTCATTGCTTGAACTTCAGTCTGTCTCCAACAAGGGTATTTCCAACCCTGTCTATAGTACAGATATTAAGTCTGACAGACAAGAGCCCTCTCTTGTGCTGATAGACAGAGGCAAAACAAGCAGGCTGTTCCACACACCTGCTGCTCTCAAACCTATACAAGATTCAAACTTCTTGCATCAGCCTGCTCTTCCCATGACACAGCGCCAATTCCTCTTTCAGCTGTCAGTGATCTGGAAGACCCAGATATTTCAGGGTCCAATTCAGACAGTGGGACAGAGCAGGTGTGAATCTCACAAGAAGCACTGTGATTTGGCATTTTTCTGCTGGGTGGGTACACCAAGGCTCCCAACCTGAGGCCTGTCTGAGCCTGCTGTCAGATACAGTTAATCTATGGGATCCATCCCAGGGATTGTTATTCGTAGACTGGATGTCATTTTATTTTATTTTTTTATTTTTATTTTTTTGTGGAACCAGGGATTGAACTCAGGTCCTTGGGCTTGCCAGGAAAGCGCTTATTCCACTGAGCCATCTCCCTGGCCCCTGGGTGTCATTTTAAGCCAAATAAAGTCATTCTTATATACTTTGACACAAATATAAAGCTTAAAAAAAACCCAAATACATAAATACAAATGCTGTAAATAAACTATCTTACTTTTACAGTTACCTTAAAATTCAGTACAATATTTCCACTTTTTAAAAATGCATTTGGGGGCTGGTGAGATGTCTCAGTGGTCTAAAGCACCTACTTGGAACAAGCTTGGCAAAGCCCAGGGACCGCGGTTCGATCCCCCAGCCCCACATGCCAGCCAGACCCGCCCCCTGGTGGGCTGAGTTGGCCACACACACAGAGACACACACAAAACAAATAAATACAAATTTAAAAATAAAAAATAAAAAATAACTTTAAAAAAATGCATTTGGTACAAGGTCTCACTCTGCAGCTCAGACTTCTGATGGTCCTCTGTTTTAGCCTCCCGAGCACTGGGGTTATAGGCATGCACCACCACGCCCAGTCTCAGTGGTCAGCTCACATGCCTGGGGTGGGGCAGCATGACACGTGGTAGTAGGGATAGAATTCTGGTCCTTGCGCTTGCCTAGGCAGGCGTTTAGACTGCTGAACTATCTCCACAGCCAGTATTTCCACTTTCATTTCCATGGCTACTGCTTCACACTTCCTAGCAGTCCCTTGGTTATCACCATTGCTTGTGCTCTTGTTTCCAGGCACCCTGGGCTCATGGCTGAGCACTGTGCTACTGTGCACTATCGCACTGTACCATACACACACAGCAGCAGCAGCAGCACTACTGGGACACTATCCACAGACACATGAGCTACTTCTGAAATTTGTTCGCATCTATGAATGTTCGTAACGTGGGGTCTACTAGTTCTCTGTGAAAGTGTGCAACCCAAATATGTGTAAGTCAGGAACTTACTGTGCAAGTAAGTCTTCTCAGTTTCAGTCATTGCATTAGTGGGATCAGGGGTCCCCTTGATGTCACTGAGCTGCGCTTCCTCATATTTGTGTCACCATTCAATAATGGGGTAGCTTAGAGCAGTGATGGTGAACCTTTTAGAGTTTTCAGCAATACAACCCACCTGCTGTGGCAGGGGCACCGTGGATCCACTCTCAATGGCTTAGATGCTGCTTTGAAGTTGTAAACTTAGAGTACTTCTTTCAAAGAGACTCAGGGAGAAAGACTCAGAGAAAACTGTGACATACCAAAAAACACACTATGAAGATAAGGTGCATTTGAGATTCTTTTTCTTTTTCATATAACAACTAGTCCTGAGACACAGTGGGTTGAACTAACAACCATTTAATTTGTTCATCATTGTATGGATCTGTGTTTGGGGCAAAATCTAGCAGGACTGACTTAATCTGTTCCACTTAGTACTGAAGGGATTTTACCAGGATTAGAAGCCCCGTGGTGTCCTTCATCACTTACATGGACCTTTTGGTGTTGGCAGTGCACAGAGGCAGACCCCTTGGTCCCGTTCCACTTGGTCTCTCTTGGCAGCACAGAAGTGAATGTTGCCGTATAACAGAACCCTGGAACCAGGATTCAGAGCGCAGGATAATTTCCACCACCTGGTCAAAGCAGCAACTAGGCTGGTCCTGATTCAAGGGGAGAGAAGAGAGACTTCACCTCCTGGAAGGAGGATCACTTTCAAGATAGACTATCTCATGATCCTGTCAGGTCAAATGTGGATGAGATTCCACAGATTTGTGGGCACCCAGCCAGGTCATCCTCCCGACCACACACACAGTGTCCAAGGACAAGACAAGAGAGGTCCTTTCACAAAGAGGAGTTTGGTAAAAACAAAAACAGTCACTGTTATGGTTTAGATATAAAATGTGCTCATAAAGACCAATGTGTTTAAAGGTGAAGCTTCTTGTGCTGTGGGGTGTTAAACTTACCAATGTATAAGATGATTAAGGAGAGCTCTGAGTCAAATGTACTTTGAGGAGGGTCCTGCTTGAAACTGATGGGTCCCTGTGGCTTGGCTTGGAATGGAAGACTTATTCCTGTTCCCTGTTCCTCCCTTTTCTCTCTGTTTCTTGGCTGCTATGGGTTAAGCAATTCTCCAACAGTAGGCATTTCCACTGTGCTGTTTATGCCTCTGAAGCTAAAACAGGCCTCTCCTCCTCTGAATTTTCTGTCAGGTAGTTTGCCTCAGCAATAGAAAAGTAAGTAAGACACAGATAGAGTGCAACTTTGAAATCCAGGTATGTGTCACCAGCTCACCTGGCTCTAGCATCAAGAAATGTTCCTTTCCTAAAGTCCGATCTGCTTTCTGGAAGTGGTTCCAAAATCTACCACTTTCCTCATCTCTTAATTGTGTTCTCTGGATTTCACTCTTTAAAATACCCCCATTGTCTATTGAAAAAAAAAATGGGCTGCATTTTCACCTGAACAACTTTCTTAGCTTCCTTTGTTCCCAAAGAGAGCAGGGAGCCCTGAAATCTTATTTTTAATTGCCTCTACCCTAAAGTCAAGTTAGTGCTTCTTTCTTCAGTACACTTCCCTTAAAACCTTTATAGGCTGCCTGTGTCCATGTTGCAGTCGCTTCTGTTCTGCTATGTACATTGTTTCCAATGACACTACAATCCCTCTAAACCCACATGTACATATTTCACTACCTAATGATCACATTTAGTGCACATCCATAGTACACCTCAATTCTTTTTTCAGCTCCTTCCCCTCCTGTGATAGTTAATTGTTGTATCAACTTGAATAAGAAATGCCTGATGGATTAGCACTGTTCTGGGTATGCGCACTTCCTAAAGAGGGAAGACCTATATGGCTGTGAGAGCACAAACCAATAGGTTTATAGCCTGAATGGAGCAAGGAGAAAAAAGAAGGCAAGCTCATGTTTTGGTTCTTCAGAGGCAGCCCAGCCTGCACCGTTTTCCTGAACCAGCGGGTCAGTCAATGAAGGTCACCTGGGGGAGGAGCGGGGAATTGAAGAGGGTTACGAAGGACAGGAGACGCGAAGAATGGAGACAAGTCAAGATTCTGATCAAGTCTCAATTTATTCAGGGGAGGTGCTGAGTATATATAGGGAGTGTAGGAATGAGGAAGTCTCGGCTCTTGGGATCAGCAGGTATCTAGGCAAAGAGGAAGGTGCAATCCCTGGGGCATAGCAAGTGATTCACGGGGAATGGGCAAGGTGAGAAGGACCATAAACTTAACTCAGCAGGGGAATAGAAACTTAAAAAAACGGCTGACACTATTATAAGATGGATACCAGTTAATGGGCTCCCAACACACCATCACCTTTGGATGTTCATTCCAGGCTTCCAACACAGATTCTTTAGCCTTCCAGAGCAGATCCCACAGCTTTCCAATATGTGCTCACAGGGGAGTCTGCACTGCACTCCAAGCCTTCAGCTTTTTATTGGATACTGCAGCGTTCCAGTGTGCAGATGGCCCTTTGCACTCTTCCACGCCTGATTCTGTGGGCAACCATTGTAAGCCTACCTTGTAAATCCTTCACACATCATCTGTATCATAGCATATGATGCTTGTTATTCTAGTGAACCCTACTTTGCTATCCCTTCCCTCCCTCCACCTCTTCGTCCCCTTCCCTATTTATCTCCCTATTTCCTATTGTCTGTCTTTGATTTTTCTTTTATTTCTATTTTGGGTTTGGCATATAAGAGAAACCTTGCAGTAGTAAGCTTATGTGTCTGACTTATTTCACTGAACAATATGGTCTCAATTTTCCTACAAATTGTTAGGAGAAAGAAGACCCATGGAAAAAAACCAACAAGACAGCCAGTGGTAAGAAAATGTAAAGTGAAGGTTTGTTGCCTCCAATAACTGTACACCTGGGTCAAGAATCTAGGCATTGACCTCTGACCAGGGATACTTGGGGTTACATACACGGGACTCCAGGTTTAGAAGACATGGGTAAGGGTGATTGGGCAGATAGGTTGGGGCAAGTTCAGTTTCTCTTAGTTCAGTTTTCACTTCTCTGAAAAGATGTCCTCTGTCAAGGTTGAACTAAATTCTACTTTCCTAAGTTAGATTTGTCTGTCTTATACAAGGATCTTCTGAACAAAAGGGATCTGGGGCAACAATGGATCACGACAAGGTTGTTGGATGATATGAATCCAGAGCAAGGGAAGTGAGGAGATAAAATGCCCTGAAGTTTCCAGCTTCAGCCATATCTCCTAGAGGTACTGTTTTTTCTTACTGTGTGAAGGGGTAGTGGGGCACCCACAATGGACGAGGACTCCTAGGTGTGCCTCTCACTGCCCTCAACATTTGTGATAGTTTTATGTGTTTAGTTAAGGTAAATCAAAGCTTACTGTAAGCTCTGAGTCTCTTCTTTCTGATTTGGTGTTTCTTTGTCCTGGGCATTCAACAGAGGACATTTTCCTCCCAAAGAATTTTTACCAAGGTCTAGACACAATCTTTGTTGGCCCAAGCTGTAGGGGATGATGAAGTGGGGTTTGCCTTTCATGAGTTCAGACTGGGTGCTTCTAAACATTCCCCAAGGCCCAGGCAGGGTCCACAGCAAAGAATGTCCTGGCATGCTGGTGTTGAGCTGGAGAAATCACACCTATTCCTATTCCTTTTCTGCTGGTTAATGAGTGAGCTCTTAGTGCACAATCCTATCTCATTTTCAAATGATAAAATGTGTCATTGTTCCTCACTTATTACTACCTACAAAAAGATTACTCATTATTTGTTAAGTATTTAATTTTAGTGATTTCTGTATTGCTTTTATCTTTTTACCCATAATCCATTGTCACGTATTTTAGGCTCTAGTGCACAGAAAAGAATTGCTGATCCTATACTTCTAAATATTTTTGAATAAATAAAAAATTATATCATATCTTCACATATCCTATACTTAAGCATCAATAATTCAATATTGGTTTCAAATGACTTTTACTTTGTTTTGAGGCAAAGATGTGGGAGTCTTTAAGTAAAATTTTAACCTTTGCTTCCATATAGTGTATGTAATGCAGCTGCTAAGAGCTCTGGTAGCTGCCTCACGCAGCATCCTTTACATTGCTTCATTGTGATGGTCAGCTTGCAAGGGTCACAGTGACACGCTGAAGTGACCATTTTATGTCTCTGGAAGGTGGTCACAACGATCCAGGAAGCCTGGTTTGATGGAGATAGGTGGCATCAGGACAGATGAGTGTGGCTCAGGGGTGCTGCCGTGAACATCCTAAGAGAAAACTCATGCTCCCTCTAGGTTGGATGAGAATTCAAGGCCCATCCCTCTCTGCCCTGCAGCTAGCAGTCTGCTGGAATAGCCATCTAGGAGACACCACTTGCTAGCCCTACACAGTGCTCAGAGGACACAGCACCATGCCTGGTAACTTTTCCGCACATTTGAGCTTTCATTCGCTTTTCCTCATCTTCTCTTTCAAAACAGTGAGACATTTCATGGGGCTTCTGTTTTTTGGTGCTTTGGGAGAGATGTACTAGTACATATAATCCCTAGGAGATAACAGTCCAAATGTATTTCGGTTTGGCTTAGAAATGCACCCAATATAACATAAAAGGATCATTTCAAGCCAGCGGACATGGGCTAAGCCGTGGCGAGGCACTATGTGAGGATGTAAGGATCAGAAAATCATGGAAACTTTTGCTTCTTCTGTAAAATGAGACTAGTAATGTTTTCTGTCTGGAGTTTCCATGGCTCAATTGAGATAATGCTGGAAAGTTCTTTATAAGTTGTACAGTACTATACAAATATATAAACTTATTTTACTATTGCTAAGGTCCAGTTGGAGTCCTGGTCTATCTGGCATGTACAGAATTTGCTTTAAATTATTACACCATGAGGACCAGGAAAGTCACTGATTTCTTTAATCATGCCCTGCTGACAAGCCCCTGGATCAGTTGGCTGGAAAGGCAGAAACCCCCTCTCATCATTAACTCGCTGTCTGAGAAGCTCATGCCTCAAAACCACATCTTAGAGGAGGCTGGCATGTTCTAATTAAGTGTTCTGGTGGAAAAGGGAGGCCTGAAGCCTCCTTCTGCTACTCTCTGGGCCACAAGCTGCAGCTTGGATGATGAGTAAATAAAAAACCCCTGGCTCCCCAGCACTCACGCCACACTAGAAAGTAAGATTCCAGGAGATAAATTATAATGTGAGTAATGAAAAGCCCACTGTTTTTCCTCTGCAATGGGGGACTTGCTTTGTGTTATGTACTAGGTTGAGCTGGACCCAGTGTTAGTCCTTGGAAGTCACATGTGAAAGCAGTATTATTTTTTATTATAATGTCCTAAAGGATGCCATGTTTCCTAGCGGTCCATTCCACTTATACCATTTGACTTTTAATGACTCACAGTAAGCTGGCAATTCTAGGAAACCACTTCTGCTCCATGAGACCTTAAGCACACTGCAATAGCCTTCCTGTGATCCCTCCATGCCAGCCAGTCCCACAGGGCCATGCCCAAGGTAGCCACACCTCCTGGGGTGGAGATGACAAGGGAGGAGAAATGCTTCACCATCTTAGCCATGTGTGGGGACTCCTCTGGCTCTAAGATGGCACTTATCACAAGGCATAGAGAGGCCCTGCAGGCTGCCCTGAGATGTGGGCTATGCATGGCACAGATGCCCAGGCTTAGCCTAAAAGTGATGGAATAAACTGGTGAGGTCCAGAGCCAAGAGAGACTGCAGGACTCACTAGTTCTGCCCTTCAAGTTCAAACCAGACCTGTGGACAGATTTGGCATCAAAGCAAATCAGCAAGGAAACACCATGCGTGTGGGAGGGCCTGCACTCTACATAGGCAGGTTCTTTTGATACCATCTCACTCAGGTAGCCAAAGCCCCCTATGGACACTCAGAGCTGGGGAGCTGGCCCACATGATAGGTCCTTTGAGCAGAACTAGGAAGAGATGTCTCTCACTAGAGCTTGAGTCCTCTGGACCTAGCAATGGCTTGATACAGTCTTTGTACACAATGACTACTGAATGAGTTCACAAAAGAGAACCACAGGTGTAGGCTCTGCTTTCCCCCTTGCTTCTTCTCAACTCAGATGCACTAGCAAGCACATATCCTATAAAGCAATCCAAGAATATTTACCACAGTTCTTCTAAGCCCATATTGAAGTTATCCAAATAATTATTTTATACTTTCTGTTTTTATGTGATACTTTATTACAGCTATATGTAAGTTGGCCATTCATCACACTAAATTATAAGTTTTAGAAATGCATTTGTCGTCCCAGTTGCATATGCCCTGCATTATGGCAGGAGCCATGCCTTGTGTATCAGTTGCCCCCAAACCTGGCATGCTCTGTCTCACATGGTTGGACATCAGCAGATGAGTGTGAGAACACCGTTCAGGAGGCAGTCATGGTGAACCTAGCCTTCCCATCAGCCCTCCGCCCAAGATCTAGTTGGAGCACAGACACAGGTATGTCACTCTGGAAGCTCCTGAACCCAAAACCTCTCTCCTCCTTGGGGGATCCACAAGGCTTTTCTCACTTCTACTGCTAGGAGACACATCAAGAATAACTTGGTGTGGTCGCCTTCAAAAAATAAATATGTGCTTTTGGGAACAGAAATTCTTCAATTTTGCCTCAGCGGACACACACAGAGTCACACATTGCAACTGTTGGAGCTAGGTAAGACCTCACATAGTCCACAAGTCCAGAGCCCCAGGGCCGCACTGTGGAACGTGCAGACTCGTGTTGCTTTTCCTAGGCCCCAGATGAATGAGTGTGTCTGTATATGCACGTGCGGGTGCACGAGTGTAAGCACAGGCACAGATGTGTTTTCAACAGATATGAGGGTACACATGTTTGGAGATTCTTATCACAAAACTGAACCAGACTATTATGGTGAAGGCTTTCGGAATTAAATAAGTACAGACACATGCCAGTTGGCCTCCATTTCCTGATGGAAAGAAGTCAGGCAGAGAAATCTCTTTGCTAATGACAACAAAAGGCAGTGTGACACTGCACTGACTGACTCTCCAGCTTCTCGCTTCTCTTTCTCAAAGAGAATGAAACCTCTTACTCTGGGGAAATAGCTGCAGGGAAAGATGAAGTAGGAGGAGGAGGACAGTGTTCCAAGAAAGCACTCAGTCACTGGGTCGCCCTAGGCGAGTTGTTTCCCCTCTCTGGGCCTCAGTAAGATAAAAGCATAGAGCTGATGAAAGCAAGGGCTCTCCTCTCCTCTCACAGTTTACTCTCCTCTGAGTAGGTCTCTGTTGCCTCATTCAACACCCAGAGCTTGCTGGAGCTGCTTCCAAGATACAATGAGTGGTTGGCCGTGGCCCTTCCTATAAATGTGTGGGTCCCCATTTACCAGCTCCCACTACCTTGTCACAGCTAAAATCCTTCTTGGAAGCCAGGCTGTAGTGACCTAGCAGACAAAAGAGAGCCAGTTTTCCGGTGGCTAACAGAACAATCTACCTTCAGGTTTCTTTCTCTTAAGAAGGGTCCAGACATAAGGTGCAGATCTGGGTGACAAAACAATGCAAATGGGTTTTGTTATTTTAATTAATAAGTATGTCAGATTCATTTGAGTAAATTAACTAAGGGTTGTGTTTATTAACCAGATGATAGAACTATACAGGCTAACAATGGGACCTTTCAGCCAGTAGGAGACCTTAAAGATTTTTAAAGCAATTCCTTATGTTATAGAGAGAAAATTTCAATTCAAAGAAAAATGGTTTGCTCGAGGCTTTGTGAGTGAGTGCTAAGCTCTGAGTCAGGACACAGTGCCTGGTTAAGTCACAGTGGGTGACCAAGTGGTGGGCAATTGGCTACTTTCCCTTAGAAAGGTCCCCAGTGGCCTGGGTTACAACCACAGAGCTGAACAGGGAGTGCGACAAAAGGAGCAAATGCTCGCCCTCGCTTCTTGCAACTCATCAATCTTCTTCATGCCCCAGGTGACAGAAAGCTATTGACTCTTCTATCTCAGAGCAGCAGCCTAAATGTAGAAAGACATAGGCAAGGTCAGGGCAGCAATACCTTTCAGGATTGTTGCCTGACTGTGTACAAAACTCATCCATCACCCTCCTGGCCGTCTTGATGAGTAAGAGTCTCTATGTGGGGAAGTAGCAGTGCAGAGGGAACAGGCTACGGAACCAAGTGGCCCCATGCTCTGGCCCCAGAGGACAGAACACTCCAGTCCCAGTCAGCCTGCTTGGGACTGGAGCTGAGTTCTACGTGGGTAAAAAGGAATCAACAGGCACACCTCACATGAACCCACTGGTGGGCCTGATGTCAGCTACAAACTCAGTGATTGAGGAACAAATGAAGTGATCAGAAGGGTGGCCGTGCCAGCCATGTCCTGTGTGGAGCACACCACAGACATCTGCCCAGACTACTCATTCATCAGATGTGGAGACACACAGTTGGCAACCCGTGAGCACTATTTTACAGTACTTGCTAAAGGCTATTGCTTTACGGTGTTCTCAGCACCATGAACCTCAGTTTCTCCAGTACTTCTTTTGCCTTTTTACAAATCTATTTTGACACCTGCTCACATGTTTTCTACCCTCAGCCCACACATATGTCATTTATAAACCATCAGCTCACACGTCATACTCCTGACCTCCTGGAGTCGTGAGGCCTGACTCCATGTGCAATGTACAGAGATAGACCAGACACACTGATCATTAGATTAAGAAAATTTAGCTTACTAAAAAACAAAAGCTCAGTGTAAAAAAGTGGGATGATATGGAGGTGTTCTTGAGTGGTTAAAGAATTAACCGCAAATTCACCCTGAGATTATTTGTGCCAAGTAAGTTCCCATTTCTGAAACATGTGCTTAATTGCCTGTGTGTATGTAGTTGTTCTGATATGCTAATGAAGGAAACATGGGACTCTGCTATGAGAATCAGAGAATCACTCAGGAACTCCTTAAATTGAAGCCAAACCTAACAAAATGAAACCATTTGTTTAAAGTGCATACAGGGCCAGCAAGATAGCTCAGCAGACTGAAACACCTGCTTAGGCAAGCTCAGGCAAGCATAAAGGCCATGGTTTGATCCCCAGAACCACATGCCACAACAGGCCTGCCTCCAGGGTGGGCTGAGCTCATCATAAATAAATAAATAAATAAATAAATAAAGTACGTACAGTAGCATGGAGAGGCCCTTTCATGTATTTCTCATGCAAGTACGTTAGCCAATATTTTTAAGGAGCTCACTGTCTATGTGTCATTCTACTTTAAACATTTTTATTTATCCCACCTGATTGTCATGTCCATGCAATGAGGTCTGTATTATCACAATTATGTTAAATTGTGGAAACTGAGGCACCTTGGTTTTAAGTAATTTGTGCAAGACCACAAAGGTAAGAAAAGAAAGATCAGAATTCAGAACCATGCCCCAGGGTATTATTTGTATCTGGAAAATGTGTTGC
The DNA here is from genome assembly GCA_002564285.1 of Tympanoctomys barrerae. NCBI lineage: Eukaryota > Metazoa > Chordata > Mammalia > Rodentia > Octodontidae > Tympanoctomys > Tympanoctomys barrerae. The sequence goes on along the minus strand of NDGN011556568.1, from coordinate 2,074 downwards.
TTTAATCCAATCATGAGAGGAGAAAAACAAGAGAAAAGTGAGTTCACCAAGGCCCCATGGTCAGCGAGGGGTAGGACTGGGGCTGAGATGCTAAGCCTCGAGCTCTGGCCCCTTTTCATGGCTGGTCTTCTCAAAGAGCCCACAGCGGAGGCAGGAGAGTTCCTTTCCCTACAGGGGCCTTCGAGGCTGCCAGCAGCAAGGGAGTACCCTAAGATCATCCTGGCAAAACAGGGAGTCAGCCTCTGGCCATTTGTTAGTGTCAACAAGGAAGAAACAAAGTGTAATGATGGAGAAAATCATGCTGTCTATTGTGTCTAACAGGCAGCTGGCAGAGCGCTGACCTTTAAAGACTTCAAAGGAGGCATCTGCCCATCACACACAGACTCTGCCTTTGGAGACTGGAAAATGTTGCTTGCTGCTCTGTAGCTCTGCCTGGTCCTGCTGTGGAGCACGGCCAGCACCATTCTTTGTTAGTCCAGGCTTGTGCCAGATGCCACACTAATCTCCGTGTACCATCAAGCACTGCGATGTTCTGTAGTAGTTTTGCAGATGAAACTATGAGGGAGCTGAAAGGGGAAGTGACTCTCCCAGGGTGCCCTCGCTCACGAGTGGCTGGGCCAGGAATCATCTCCTTGTTTTATATTACCTCTCTGAGCTCAAGTCCAGCATAGAGCTTCTGTTCCGCCTTCCAAACCTCCTGTACTCAGTCTACCCTCTCGCAGGCATGGTCTTCCTTCCTCCCAGTTGCTCAGGATGAAAGCCCTGAGGTCAGCTTGATCGTTCTCTTTCTCTTACACTGCACATCCTATTGGCCCGGCATCCCCAGGTACGGATCTGTCTCACCTCTGCACTGGCCCCACAGTCCCCTCCAAGTCCCCATGGCTCCCTAGCAATGCAGCGCACTGTGCAGCCTGCTCCGCACAGAGGCTAGACCAGGAGCTCACTTCCAGCAGCGCTCCACTTTCCCAGAGGGAAAGCTAAGCACATGACAGTGATCCAAAAGGTCACAAGAGGCCGCTTATCCCAAGACCTCTACCCTCTCCTGCCTCATCTCTGTCCACCTCACTCCACCACACCCAACCATCAGACCACTGTGCGGACATGTCAGGAGGCTGTCTGTGTGGCAGCTTGCACCCTGTCTCCTCAGCCTGTCATGTTCTCATCCTCCATGCATGCAAAATTTGTCCCCTAAGGCATACAGATTGTTACTCAAATAGCATGCTCTAGGAAGGCCTATCCTAATTGCTTCTAATTAAAGTTGCACCCTTCGTCTTCTGTTAGCCTGCAGCTCCACCACGGGGCACTCAGCATCCCCTAACTCACTGGGTATCTCATGCTTATCTCTCGGCATTCAGACACAGAACACCCCACCAGGGACACACGCACCAGGGAAGTCCCACAAGAGGAGGGGCTTCGCCTCCTTGATTCACTGATGCAATCTCAACATCTAGGATAAATCCTGCTACCTTGCAAACCCAGCACAGGAAAGAATAAGTGAGTGTGAATCAAATGAATGAATGAGGAAGGTCCTTTCTTTACCTAAGGGAAAGAAGAAATGGAAAGCCGTGTTCATTCAGAGGGAGGTATCCTCAGACAGAATCCTCCCTGACGCTGTATGCTCCAGCCTGCTCCATCTGTCTCAACAGCCCTCTTCAGCTTACCCCAGGGCTGGGCCAGCTGAGATGTAGAGAATGAACTGGAGGCTCTGTGGGTGACAGGAGCCCCTGAGCCCAGGAAGGGAGCAGAGCGAGTCCTAATGGTGCCAGCTCTGGTCTAGCCCTGGATCTCAAAGTTCTCCCCTGTCCCCTGGTGGCAGACAGTATGGCACTTGAGAGAAACCTTTGCCTGGGGCTTCCTTAAGCCTCTTAAATCTGAATGCCCCAGAAGCAGAACCAGGCCAAACTTAGCATACACAAACCACTGCTCAGGTGCCAATCAGTATTAAAAGTAACTTTGAAGATTAATACTGATGTTGTTAGTTCTATGTATATATGCAAAGTAGGAATGTTTATATCTCACCCCACTCTACTCTGTGATACTTTTGTGTGTGTGTGTGTGTGTGTGTGTGTGTGTG
>NDGN011556563.1:17499-33478 GCA_002564285.1 Tympanoctomys barrerae | reverse complement strand
GGCCAATGTTAAAGGTACTTAGGAGAAAAAGTGTTTGAAAAGCCCAGCTACCATTAAAAAAAAAAAAAAAGAAATACCAAGAATTTTTCTGTTTCGTTTGGAAGAAAAAAGACTGATGAACTTTTAAGGATTGGGGTTGCTTTCCAGGCTATTGACTAATGGGACTCCCAAAATAAGGGCAGAGCTTTGCCATACCAATGCAGAGCACTTAAAACACATTATCCCAAGATTGAGGGTGGACCTAGAGCCTAGGCCAGTGGAAATGAACTGATAGCACACGTGTTGTTTTCTTTTAAGATAATAGATGTTAATGCATGAGTCTTTTTTTTTTTCTAAATTAAAACCTCAGTATTCAGGTTTAATTGCAGGATTGAGACTTTGACACCAATAAGTGGGTTCTGGGATACAGCTGGGATGCCGATCTCTAAAGGTCATCATCACTGTCCTCAACAAAGGCGAGAGACGCAGACAAGCAGAGGATGGTAAGTAGGAGGAACTTGAGGAGGATGTTTGATGTCTTTATCCTTTAAAGACAACTAAAACACATGCTACACATACTCACCAGGCTGAGTATGAGTAATTATACTTGAACTATGGAAGACACAATTAATTAATATCTGAGCATTCCCAGACGTCCCCCTGCCCCAGTCCACTGAAAAGGAACCTGGCTTCACTTCTGCTTCTCCCTCTGACTCCTTCCCACCCTTACCAAAGAGCTAAGGAGACTTTGGCTACTCCTTGGGCAGTGTAGCCAGGGTGGTTATACAGGCCTCTTGCAATGCAGAATAAAAAATAAAAGGAGGGAGAAAAAGGGGTTAGGAAAAAACTCCCTCCAGGTGGAGGGAGTAGAGGAAGGCAAGATGCTCTTAAAGCAATTAGCAAAAACCAGTTAAAAACACTTGAGTGGTTTGAAGGAAAATGTTAAGAGGGTGGGAAAAATTGGCAAAGGAAACCTGAAGAATTTCTTAGTTCTGATGATCTAACTTTATTGAGCCTGTTTTGTCACTGGACTAAGTCAATCAAAATCCAGAAGGACTGCATGTGTTTCTGTATGAGGATTTGTCTCTTATTCTTGATAAGGTAGATAATATAGCCTTGAGTTTTCAGCACTAGCAATAAAAGCAACATGCCAGGGAACTTAAGGAAGACACCCAAAATGGGCCACTCTAGTGAAGTAAGATCTTTTGGTTTTCTCCAAAATAGTGGTAAATAGTCCAAGAGTTGATTCCAACAGTGACAAATACAAATTTGCATGTGATGTGGAGACAGAGCCTAAGAAGGTCAAGAATGCAAAACCACATAGAGGTTGTGATGTAGTTAATATGCAATTGAAAAGAAAGGGAAGTCCTTGTCCTTCCCAAGTTTTTCTAATTTCATATATTTAAAATTATGCTCTTCCATTGTGCCATTATTTTTGTCTTCCTTAAGCAAAAATATGCTGTCTATAATTTTGTCTTCCCTTGAAATGCTTCGGTTTCCACTTGCATAGAATGCTGAAGTGGAGCCTCAGAGTTTGACAAGCTGAACATGACAGGATAGTGGGCATCAGGCAGCTTTAGGAGGACTAAGGAAACAACTGCATGCAGTATGATATTGGCTGATGGTTTGTCAGAGATGGCTTTTATCAGATTGAAATAAACGCCATCTATTTGGATTTTCTATAAGGTTTGTCTCATGAATGAGTGTTGGGCTTTGTCAAAGGTTTTCTTCTGTATCTATTGAGATGATCACTGTGATGAGGGAAAGGAGAAAAGAAAAGAAGGAAAGGAAAAAATATACGTATATACACAGGATGGCTTGGGTAACAGTACTGCTGATTTCTACTAGTCTATTGAAAGGAATAGTTAGTGTGGTTTTTCTTTTTAATTTTTTAAGCAATTTTGCATGCTTGTATCTGGTAATCTGAATCTGAACAACTAACTTAAAGGCAACAATATCCAATATAACAACCATTGTTGAATTCCTGTTATTTTGCTTAGTGAAAGTCCGTATCATTTCTAATACGTTTTAAACTAATTTTTATTATCTTTAAAAAAGGAAAAAATAGAAATAAAAAATCACACACACACACACACACACACTCACACCACAGCAATTATAATTTAGAGCAATCAAAAACTAGAGCTTCATCAGTCCCTGCTCCCTCCTGGGAAAGTCCTGAGTTCAAATCTAGACTTCGCTATGTTTATCAAAAGAGGCACCTGTAAAATACCCATAAACCTCCCATCCAGCAGCCACCACACCACCGCCATGTCACCACCATCACGTCACCACAGGGAAGGTGAGCTGTGTGTTTCCCTCCACTCACCCCTGTGCTGTATGATCCTTCCCAACTTGAATCCCCCTTTCTTCTTTCCTGGCACCTAGACTTGAAATCAATGCTGAAAGTGAGAATGTGAAGGCAGCATGATCTGCTCCAAGTTAGCACACAGCCCAACATACTCAAAGTATTACCAATACCTATTTTGCATTCTAGCTACATCTTCTGAATTCTTATTTCACTGTCAATTGAAGTAGCAATTCCTTTCCGCTTTAATTGACATGTACTATGCTCTGGATCATATCTAGCATTTCCTCCAGTAGGAGATCCCAGTTGGGGATCACTCTGTAAACACACTGAGCACTGAAAGCCCATACATCAAAGGTTTTCATGTAAGCAACTGTGTGCGGGAGAAAGCCAGATGTCTAGGACATGGAGCACTTCTAAGCTGTGCGTGTGCTTTCCTCACACCGTGCTACTGTAAGCGCAGGGTGTGGCCTTCCAACAACCCATCGGCAGGGCCAAGGATCACAGCTTCCTAGTGGGTAGAGTCTTTGTATACTTGCTTTATTCACAAGAAATAGCTTACTGCCAAATTCTCTGTACAGTGAAATAGTGCTTGGCTGTGCTTCTCTGGCGTCACCTTGCACATACCAGTGTCATTGTGACAGCACAAGCTAAGAACAGATTAATAGGTGAGTGTAGTGTGTGTGTGTGTGTGTGTGTGTGTGTGTGTAATACAGTGGTATATGTGTGCTTATTCCTAACTACTTGCAAAACATGGATGTAGTTCTGTTGGGTTTATCTATAGAATCGTATTACCAGTTTTTCCTTTTATTTCAGAGAGAAGAAAACTTCTGAATAGGTCTTTCTCAAGTTACACTGTAAGTCCTGAGCTGGCCTCATGTAAAAATTGATTCATTTGGAGGACACTATTTTCCTATAAGTGAAAGAGATCCTAAGGAACTTAAGTAGAGACAAGAGTGGTGGTCACAAGGTCAAGGAAACACAGGGTCAGGGCACAGTTGCTCAAATGATTCCAAATTCCAGCTGTATGGAAGGACTATATTGATACAATAATTATACAACATGGAGATGATAGTCATCAACTATATTGTATTCATGAAAACTTCTGAGAGTAAATTTAAGTGTCCTCACTTATTCCCCAAAATAATGTTATGAATATGTATTAATTAGCTTGATTGATGCATTCTTTCCAATATACGTACTTCAGAACATGTTGTCCACCCTAAAACATATTCAATGTTATTTAAGAAGAGATCCTAAAGAAAACTTTTCTTTGGTCATCAAATAATAAAATTATTTCCTATATAAATTACAACTCCATTATGTCTATATACTCCTATGGCTTAAGCATTTTCTGGAGAGTAGTTATCTTGTATCTTGTTGTGACTTAGCATATTATATTCCTATTGAAAATTAAAAACTCCAAATGTTAATGGTAGGAAAAAGAGAACTGAAACTCTAACAAGGGGAATTTTAAGTTTCAAGTTTTTCCCTAGCCATCCCTTTATGGTTCTGTACTGTAAGTTGTTGTTGGCCATATAGTCAATAGATGTACAGTGCAGATATCTTGAAATAAGAAAGTATATTCATTTACTTAAAATACCTAAAATTATGTTCATGTTTTTCAACATGTGTTTTACAGGATGCAACTTTTGAGATTACATAGCAACAAGTGTTAAAATGTAAGCATTTGACACTTTTAATGAACATCTTCATTCTAATCAGACTATTTTCAATTAACTGGGATTGTAACATTGGCCTTCTAGAAAGGTCTCAAGAAGGATGATCTTACAAAAAGTTTTAACAAATAAGGATGTTTTCATGCCATCTAGTAATTCTGGAGATCAATGGGTACCCAATTTATCTGCTACAAGATGACTCAGCCTCAGAGTCATGGGATAGCCACTGCAACTTTAATCATTTTAGTGGGAGAGGAAGAGAAATGGTTGCATTTGAGGGTCTTTCATTTTTGGGGGAAAAAACAAGTCTTCTTGGAGTTTTCAATACTTTTCTTGGTCCCCTTTGTTTAGAGGAATGTCATTTGGCCAAACCAACTTGCAAAGCATTCTGGGAAAGGGGTTTACTCTCCTAATGTGGATAGAGTGCTGCCCCTCTGCAAGGACTATTCATTAGTTTTTTGTTAGCAATAAAGGAAGGGGAAAGCATATTAGGCAAATAGTAGTGTCACCAATGAGAATTCCACCCAGAAACCCAAAACCAGATTACACAACACTGCTCACATCAAACTGCCATTTGAGACTTCAGGGAAAAAAGGGAAAAGGTCTCAGTGTAATCTAATCCGCTTTCGTGCTGCAGACAAGAAAGCTGAGGTCTTGGGAGTTCACTCTCAAAATCCAGTTATCTACCTAAGACGGAGAGTCAGTTTTCCTGGCTTCCATGCTTAAATATCTCTCCTCCTCTCTTATTATTTTCTTATGATTGTTTTCAGATGCATTCACTGTGCCTGCAATAAATATATAGAAATCCATTGTGCCCCTGCCCAAATCCCTTTTTGAGAGCACAATAATTGGAAGTACCACCCTTGCTATGCGAATGTCAGCAAGTATTTAGCATGCAGTGTTCATTTATCCATGAAAATAAGATGACTTAGCATTTTAGTTAAGATGCAAAGATAGAAAATACCTTTTTCCTATAGCTGCCTTCTTTCCATAAAGAAGGTTATATAGAGAGGGGCTCACAAAGGGCTAAGTCAGCCTTTATAATTAAATATATAGTGACAGGTCACTTCTTTGTTAAGTCTGATCTCATAGGTAAAAGCCATTGTATTACTCAGAAGGTAGTAAACACTACCATAATATTGGTTAAACATCTCTTTGTCTCCCCAAATTTCCAGAGTTCTTATTGAATCTGCATAATGCTGCCAGAAGAACAGGGTTAAAAAGTTACCCATGTTCCCAAACAGAAAATCTCTTCAGCAAAACTAATCACAAACTCGTGTGCATTTGGAATGGTTAGCAGCTCAAAAGGAAAATTAAACTCAAGTGTATAACTAATCCAAGATAATCAGTCTTGATTGTCACAACACAGTAACACACCCAGGCAACCTAAGAATGAAAGAGGAAATATTCTGCCCTTGGAAAAGGTGAAAGGGCAGCAAGGCATAGTTGAATGATGTGCCCATTATATCTTTATTTTAGCGAGACAGCTTAAGGCATTAACCCACTGATATGTTAGAGTCTGGAATGACTAGAAGTAAAAGGGATAGCTTTAAGAATTAACCAGACATCATTCATAAGCAATTATCAGCCTTGTGGCTTGGAGATTTTTGTCATGTTCTTTTTGTCTTTATTAGTCATATGTAATATTGAGGTTGGTCCCTGATAATTTTATTTTCCTATCTTTTTTTAGTAGTCTATTGCTGGAACTCCTCACATCTATGACCCAGTTCAAATGCTAGCTCCTCCAAGAAGTTGCCTGGTGTCTGAAGTTTCTTCAGAAAGAGTAATTTCCTGTCTCCTTCATCCAATGACACTGATCATACCTCATGAGCAAACCCCACCATAGGCTATATTATATATTAAGGCAATTTTACCAGTTTTCCTCATGAAACTGAGAGAATGGGTAATTACACAAGCGTTTCAGCTCAACCACAAGCATAGAAGGCCCTTGACCACCTTTGTGAATGGAATTGTAAGTAGGTAACTCAAGATTACTTCTGAGGTATCACTTGAATGGTGTCTGGTTAATTCCACTTATTTAAGCTATCCCCTTTACTTCTAGTCTTTTTTCAAACTCTAAAATACTAGTGGGTTAAGGTCGTCAAGGTTTATTTTGCTTGTCTGTTTTGTTTTCTTCAAACTACTTCTATTAAATTCAGATCTTCCTGGTGGGAGGAAATTCAGTCTTAAATCTGACATTCCCTTATTCTTTCACCCAGCATGTATTTAGGGTCCCTTCCTAACTGACATTTACCTTGTTCAACAGGACATAAAACTTCTAGAAAATTTAAATAGCACTTTAATAAAATAGTACATGCCACAAAGAAGACAGGCAGGTAGATACCCCAATTATCTTGAATAATCTTCTATCCTCAAGTATTTAAAACAAAACCCAAGTCCTCTACCACACACACACACACACACACACACACACACAAGTGTGCATGCACACAAATACTCATTTAGGCTATTCACTTAGAATTCCCACTAGGGAATCCTCAATTCTATCACCTTAATCCGCTGACATTTTAGAGTTTGGAATGACTAAGAAGTAAGGGGGATGTTCAAAAATTCTCATCAGAATAAAATATATGCTCTTCAAAAATGGAATGAAGGAAAGAAGAAGAAAAGGAAAAGAGAAAGGAAAGAATAGGAAAGGAAAAGATAGGGAAGGGAAGAGAAGGGAAGGGAAGGGAAGGGAAGGAAAGGAAAGGAAAGGAAAGGAAAGGAAAGGAAAGGAAAGGAAAGGAAAGGAAAGGAAAGGAAAGGAAAGGAAAGGAAAGGAAAGGAAAGGAAAGGAAAGGAAAAAAGAGGAAATGAGTTATAGACTTAAATGTAAAGACCTTGAAAACCATTAAAAAATAATATGACCCTTGACATTGGTTTTGGTAATAATTTTTAGGACATGATTTTTTAGTATAAGACAAAGACAACATTGTCAAAAATAGACAAATCCCATTGTACTAAACTCAGAAGGACTCTATAGAGCAAAGAAAACAATCAGCAAAATTTAAAGACAACCTAGAGATTGGGATAAAATTTTGACAAACCATACAGATGATAAGAGGTTATTATTGGAAGTATATAAGGATCTCAAACAACTCAATAGCAAGGAAACAAATAGCACTAACTAAAAAATAGACAAAGGTCTTAAAAGATATTTTCTCCAAAAAGACATAGAAATGGCCAACAGATATTTAGAATGATGCTCAATATTATTGACCATTGGATAAATGTAAATTCAGATAGTGAGCTATGGTCTCACACCTGTTAGGATGGCAGTTATCAGAAAGGCAAGAGATAACGAGTGTTGGTGAAGACATTGAGAGCAAGGAACACTTGGGCATAGTTGGTAGAATGTGTATTAGTCTAGTCATGATAGGAAACAGTATAGGATTTCCTAAAAAGATCAAAAATGAAACTACCATAAGGAGTAGCAATCCCATTTCTGGATTTCTATTCAAAGGAAAGAAAATCAGGATCCAGAAGAGATACCTGCACCCCCATTTTCATTGCAGTACTGATAGTCAAAATAGTCAAAATATGCAAACAACCTAAATATCCACTGATGAAAAAGTGAATAAAGAAAATATTCCATTTTGTGTATATGTGCATCAACACACTCACAAATATTCATCCCTAAAGAAACCTTGTCATGTGCAACAGAGTAGCTGAACTTGGCAGACACAATGCTAAACAGGGCAATACAGGTAGAGAAATATAAGTTACTTATGATCTCAGGGGAATGTAGAATTTTAAAAAGTTGAACTGAGAGAAATAAATAATTGCAATGGTGGTTTCCAGGAGCTGGAAGGTAAACAAACGGAAGTTGTTGGTGGAAGGACCCAAAGTTCCAATTGCGTGGGATGAGTATGGCCAGGAGGCTTAATCTACAGCATGGTGACTGTTGTTAATGACACAGGGCTGTACACTGGAAACTGGATGTGAGAAGACATCTTAGGTATTCTCACCACAAAAACCAAAGTGATATATAGATGAGATGACAGGTGGGTTCATTCATCATGTAATCACTTTAAAATATAATGAAGTCATCGTGCTAAACACCTCAAGTATACAGTTTTGTGAGTCAATTATACTTTGCTAAGAACAGGAAAAATAAAATTAAAATAACAACATTCTTCCTTTGCTTTTCAATAGTAAGAGACCATTCCATTAGATTTTTTCACAGTCTCTTAGAAATTATCAATTAGATAAGAATAAAATGGGTAGATGTTGACTGATAAATAAGAGCCAACAGTACAGAATTTAGAACACATGAATTCCATTAAATCAAAAGAAACATTTGAAGACAAAATAATTGATATAAAAAGTACACACAAGAGAACATCACAGTATCAATAAATGACATGTATAATGCTGTAAGTTAATATCATTTTGAACAGAATAGTGAGAAGTTACAACCAGCTAGCATGATTCTTTTTATTTCTTCACCCATATTAATGAGCAAGCACCTAGGTAACTCTATGCGTATATTTACTCTGCAAACAAGCCCCTCAGCAAGGCATAAATATTGCACACGATGGTGTGCAGTGTTATAGACTTCTGTTTTTCATTAGACAAAGGTTCCTGCACATAATTCAGTGGGAACTTCATTTCTTTTCAAAGCCCATTCTATGTTTGTTATTTCTAGTTATTAAGAATTAAGTATATATTTTCCTGTTACCTTAATCAAATGCTTTCTTTAAAAAAAATGATGCTCTAACATTTAAAACTACACCATTCCAATGTCATTTTGTCACCAATGGATTTGAGCATCATGGTGGGTCTGGCATCTCAGAGTGCAGTTAGCATTCATCGTTGGCATGGAATAGCTGGGGACTGGGGAAATGTAAAAATATTTTTTGAATGTGGCAAGAAGAAATGAATTTCTGAAAGCCTTACCTTTTTTAGAGTGTGAAGTATTGCAGTGATCATGGATTTATCTATTGGCCACAAGGACACTTTATCTTTAAAGGGATGTTTAAAAGGACCTAAAAGTACAGTTTAGAAAAGAGGAAGCTCAAGAGGTTAAGGAGCTCATAGTTACTATAACCAGATAAATTACAAATTAAAAGAGCAATAAGACAGCTTTCTGAAGTGAGTGGCATGGTAAAATGCATAAGTGACCAAGAAGAGGCACAGATCTTGGGATTTTCATGCAGAGCTCAGAGAAAAGGAGGCCATCTATGGCCCACAACCAGAAATAAATGAATAGATCTTCAATAAACCTTAAAATATATGGTCAGATAGCTCAGTGGACTAAAGGACCTGCTTAGGCAGGCACAGTGACTGGAGGTCAATCCCCTGGCCTGCCATGACAGCCCCGCCTCTGGGGCACACTGAGACAGCAATTGAGACTGGATGTGGTGGGGCATGCCTGTAATCCTAGCTGTTGGGAGGCTGAAAACAAGAGGATCTCTGCAAGTCTGATCTGTGTAGTGAGACCCTGTACACCTTGTACTAAAATACAAAAAAAAAAAAAAAAAAGAAAGAAGGAAAGAAAAAGAAAAGAAAAGAAATATATGATCTGAAAAGGAAAAACTTCCAGCTTTGTATATGTTCATAATTGTCAAAATGTGGAAGCACCCTGTGTGTTCCAATAAGTAAGTGGCCAAACAAACTGTGGCATTCTCATTTGATGGAATGCTGTTCAGTGCTAAAAACATAATAACCTGTCAGGCCAGTGACAGGCATGGTGAAACTTAAATGCACACTGCTAAGGAAAAAAGATCAATATTAAGCTAGCTACATACTACATGATTGCAAATATGTGATATGCTGGAAAAGGTAAAATTACAGAAAGTGTAAAAATTTTCCATGAAACAGTTAATGCTTAATTGTTTGGTCAGTTCTGCATGCCTACATTTGGTAAGCTGGACAACTACTTTGAAGGTAACAATATGCAGTATAACAATCATTGTTAATTTCCTATATCTTGTTTTCAAATTCTGTATCATTTTTATTGCTTTTTAAAAAAATTATTCCCTTAAAAAACAACTTCCATGACTACCAGGAGTCTTGAAGGAGAGGAGGCATGAAGGGGTGGAGCACAGTGTACGTGCCTCCAGCGAAACTCCTCTATGTGATGCTCTCATGGTGGATGCATTCATGATGCATTTGCCAAAATTCAGAGACTGTTCAAGTCAAAGAGTGAAGCTTAATTTCGACTATGCATTTTAATAGAAGTATATCAGTTTTGACCCACTGACTATTTTAAAAATGTACCACTCAAAAGCAGCCCTTAATGAAACGGTAATCTGTAAGCAAGCATTGATGATTGATCCATGGAAATTCATTCTTTCCACTCAGTTTTTCTGTAAAACTGAGACTTCTTAAAAATATGCTATTAACTTAGAAAATAAAACATAGCAGGAAACAGTGCGGGTCTTCTGTCAATATAAACAAAACGTTGTGTGTTAAACTAATGAGAGGGAACAGAAAGACTGTAGACTATGGATAAAAGGAAGGGAAAAAACCAAGAAACAAGGACACTGTGGACAAGGCATGAAAGTATACTACCAACTGGGGACTGTGACAAGACACCACCCCTCCAGGAGCATGAATAAAACAAAGGAAGCCTTGCTATGTGCCTTGGGGACTTCCATTGGCACAAATGAATAAATTTAGAATGTAACAACAGGGTAGGACAGAGATGTGCAAACTGAGAATCTTCCTTCCAGATCAATTTCTTCTATGGTAAGAAGATTGTGGTAGAAGAGAGAAGGAGTTTAAATGGGGGGAGGGCTAGCCAAGCAAATTGAAGTCCATTTTTAGGGTTATTTGTGTAATAATTGGGCTCTTAAAGACCACACGCTTGAAAATTCCTATCAGCTATGCAAAGAAGTCCCTGGATGTCAAGAAAAGATGTCTTTGGGACATTCCTCAGTGGAATAATATTCATCATTAAAAGGGAAGAAAATTCTCCAATATTAGAAAACATGCATGGAGCTAGAGAGTAGTATGGAAAGTGACATAAGCTAGTCACAGAAGGAAAAATGCTGTCACATTCCATTTGCATGAGGTACCTAAAACTGCCTCATGTAGTCTGTTTTTGCTGCTGTAACAGAGTACCACAGATTGGATAACTTACAAAAAACTGAAATTTATCTCTCACAACTCTCAAAGTTGGGAAATTCAAGACCAAAACACCATATGGTGACTGTTGCTCCATTTTTAAGATGGCGCCTTCAATACCACCTCCTCTAGGGAAGAACATTGTGTCTTCATGTGGCAAAAGGCAAATGGGAACAAGCACCATGCAGTAAGCCCTACTTGTTGCTGAATTAATACATTCATAAGGTAAGCTCCTTCAAAAGACTCTACTAACTTATACTGTTAAATTATGGGTGTAATTTTTAACAAGAATTTTGGAGATACTTCTAGACCATAGGCCTCAGAGAGAAAAAAGAAGAATGGTGGTTGCTGGGAGCTGGGGTAAAGGGCAATGAAAGCTAATCCACATGAATAATATGAAAAATAAATACCTAGTGATCTGGTGGACAACACTGTGCCCATAGATAACAACAGTGCAGCTATAACTCCATTCTGAGGGTAGGTCCTGTGGTAAATATTCTTTCAACAGTTTTTTTTAAACAACTCCCAGGTTATCACAATGGCAGTACAGTCTTAAGCTATTATTCATTGGTATTACTATAAGTAAGCAGGATTTTCCAAGCAAATATTTACACATATTGATTCTAACCCTGACGTTTGAAGTTTAAGGCAGAGCACAACAAACATTTAAGGTGAGTCTCACTAGTTGATAGGTCTAACTATATTTCTACTGTCTGATTAGTTGGAAAGAAAAAGTTATTCTATAATTCAACTACATCTTTCTTATTTTAGCCATCTTTCATGCTTTTTTTTCCCAAGATTTTGGCTCAGTGCTTTGGCTGAAGTTGTGGTTGAGGTTGGTGAGTGAAAAACTTGAGTAAGGCAGAAGTTCTCAAAACCAAGAGGCTCTTTTTGTGAGTACAGTGGTTTGTAAGTGGTGGGAACTGGCCCAAAAGCATTGCAAAACTGACTGTACTGGGCTTATTCAGCTGATTTCCATGACACTTCAATAGCACAGCTCACATTTCAGTAGTGGCAAGGGTTGCTGTAAGCCAAAGCTGCCTGGGACCTTCGAGCCCCTGTAGTGGCTCTGTAGTGGGCCATCTCCTCCTGAGGAAACCTCACAAAAGGAATCAAAATCTTTCATAACAAGCTACATGGAGCTGGCTTCAGAGAAGAGACGGGAACAAAATAGCTCTATTCTTCACTGACATATGGCCATTCCCAGACAAGTTAGTTCATCCCCGTTAAGCATTTTTCTTCCCAGGAAAATTCATGGGTGGGAGAGGAGTGTGGTCTCTGTCTCTTCCCTTAGGAGAGCTGCCTATGTACCTGGGATTGCCTGCCCAAGTTTAGAGAAGGAGGACACACCATGTGCTAAGATATGCAATGAGCTTATTGACTGTACTGAATAATTAAGAAAATGCAGAACTTAGAGAAAAAAAAATTTACTTTAAGCCATTAACCAGAGAATCACAAGCATTCCTCAGGGACATTTCACTTGATGATCCTTCTTCCTGAAATACTATGTCCAGCCTACCTCTTTTGCTTCCTTCTGGTCTGTTCAAATGTACTTGACCAGAAAAAACATCCCTGACCACACTGGACAAATGAGCATCTTGGTTTTTTTATTTTCTCTCTCCAGTTCCTGCTTAATTTTTTCACAGCACATTTTATTCCACCTACATCATGATTTTTTGTCATTCTTGTTGCCTTATTATCTATCTTTCCCTCTTTTCTTTCCCTCTATTCTTTTTCTTGTTCTCAGGGATGCTGGTAAAATGTGAGTTTTGAGGTGCAAGAGAAATGGTAATGAGCCAACACAGTGTCTCTTGAAAACAGTCCCTTTCTTCTGTACCCTACACTTAGATGAGAGGAACACACACTCAGACAGAGAGGGAGACGCTTTCAGGACTACTCTGAGGACAGATGACATTGGGCCACAGGAAGAATTAAGTCTCAGTAACATGGCTCATACAATCTGCTTTTCTTTGGAAAACCTAATACAATTTCTTGTATCTCAAAGTTTAATTTGAACTTCAAAAACATTCTAAGTATTGAAGACTTTCAAGCATTTTTATTTTTCCTCCTTTAAGCATCCAACTTTATTGTTCAGTTCATCATATACTTGTATTAGCCATGTATATAAATATGAATAATAACAGGCCTATTATGTTACATAAAAGAATTATTTGCCTCCCTTTTAATGTATTTAATTTCCTGCGTATATTGAGTTTAGGTCAATCTACTTGGGTCTCCATGAGCTCAAAACTCCATTAGAGACACTTCCCTAAAAATTGCCTTGACTTACCAATGGTGTACTGTCCATTCCTGCTGCTATCTCTCAGTGTGGAATGCCCACCACCTGATTGTGGGAGGTGTGACAGGGACTGTTGCCTCCACCTTTCTGTTTTGTACTATAGCCTCATCCCATCCAGACTAAGAGATCACAACATTATCTTTTCAGCAGGAAAGAAGGTGTTTGTAGGGAGCTCTGTGCATATTCTGTTGTTTTACTTTTTCAGGGCCAAGTCACAAAAGCAGCCAAAAAATATTTACTTTTTCCTATTCATAGGTTCATGTATATGCATCCATGCTCATGTGTGTGCAGCACACATGCATGCATATGAATTGCAGAGTAACACTACAAGTTTAGAAGAAGCAATGCAAGACTCATTCAAATCCTTTCTTTCTTGATAGGCTAACAGCAATTCTTACTGAGGGCCGAATACAAAACTATCAAAAGTCTTTGGTTGGGCCATGAACATTGTTATTAAAGACAAGCAACATACCTGTGTTTTTAATGTTTGCATTGGTATGGGTGTGGCTTGAGTGAGTCTGCATTCAGGGTTCATATGTTGGAGTTTGGACCTTCAGTGTGGTAATGCTGGGAGTAGTGGGGACCCTCAGGAGGTATGTGCGGAATCCTCATGTCAACAGGGCAACACTCTCAGAAGAGATTAAAGGAGTTCTTGGGGGAATCCCTGAGTGCTCTTAGAGTGAGTGACTACAACAGCAAGCACAACCCTTGCATTGTATTCAGGGCCCCTAGCTGGCGTTGTATCCCCTGCCTCCTGCCACCTGCTATGAGACTCTCTCCATACCCAAGCTAGTGAGGCTACCACCCCCCAATCCCCAGAACTGTGAGTTAAACAAGCCTTTTCTTTTTAAAGTGGCCTTACTCAGATATTTCATTATAATAAAGAACATTGGACCAAAGTAATTGGCATTTGGCATTTAGTTCTACGGGACTTAATTAACCACAAATACTTGGCTAAAGTTATCTGGTGGCAATCATTCTATGTCCCCAAAGAACATTGAAACTGTGGTTCAGAAAGGATTGTTTTCTCACCTATAAAATAGACAAAAATGATGTTTACCTTAAAGTGACAAGAAAAATAAATGAACTAGCACATGGAAAAGATCCAATCATGGTGTCCCAAACATAGTAAGTATCCAGTTAAGATTAGACCCATGGTAGGGGAGATAGCTCAGCAGTCTAAGCGGCTGCTTGTCAAGCACAAGGATCTGGGTTCAATCCCAGGCACCACATTCTATGCTGGGTCTGGAATCTTGGGTGCATAAATGCCAACCACTGAAACCTGAAACCTGAGCATGGTGGCACATGCCTGTAACCCCAGCACTGGGAAGGCTGAGACAGGAGGATCACAGTGAGTCTGAGCTGTGTAGCAAGACCCTGTACCAAATAAATACAAAGATTTTTTTAAAAATAGATTGGAACTGGGAAGGTAGCCCAGTAGCATAAGTACCTATATGGCAAGCACAAAAGGTACTGAGTTCGATCCCTGATACTCAAAAAAAAAAAAAAAAAAAAGATTGGATTCATCTATGCCCTTTTCTGCCATTATTACACATGTATAAAAATACCTAATACAAAATATATATCATAAATTTATATGGCAAGTTCTATAATAGTCACTTGGTAAAAAGCCTAACAAGTCATACTACTGATATCTTAAATATGTTTCATGTTTTATCAAAAAATTAAGGATTACCAGGTACTCTCCAGTGGACTTTCACTTGATTCTCATAATAAACTATGAAGAACAGAGAGAAAGTTTTAAAAAATAATCAGGAATTGAAGTCAAATGAAAGTGTTTGTCCATGTCCGCCCAGTTGATAAAAGCTAAGATAGACCCTGGAGCTCTCCAGTTTGGTCCCTAACCCCTAATTCCCTGTCAAACTGATGCTCCCTCCTACTGGCTTCTGACATGTTGGTGTCCACTTAGGCCTGTGAAGCAGTTCAGCTTCTTTCTTCCGTCACCTGTGAGCATGTGCATCATTATCTTACTGTTACTCTTCAAATATACATAAAGGCTGGAGGCCCCATATCCACAGCTCCTCAGTTGGGGCCCTCTGTGGCCTGGGCAGGAAGCACTCTCTTCCCTAGGAACAGATGGCAGACAATTGCTCAGGTTTAAAAACTGCCTCAGACTCACTGGTGAAAGCGGCAGCTGCATTTCTAATTCTCAAATCCACATCCCACTTGCTTGGATTCCTCAGCATAAACTGACAAAGGATACGCTCTCTGAACCAACTGCAAACGGTTGGCATCGAAAGCCAGGGCCAAAATACATACATGCACGCCTCTGCCTTCCCGATTCTGTGAGGATCCCATTTCCTGCACTGACACAATTAATTTTGGTTTTCGGGAGATTCCGTGAAGTCTGGGCAGAACAGTTAAAGAGAAAAATATCCCTTCAGTGGGCTGAGGGGAGGAGGAAAGAAAGATGCTCTAGGCTTCTCCTGCAGAAACACTGCTTCTTGTTATTAATGCAATTAACCTTTCACTGTTACTAATAACCAAGGTCATTTCCCTTGAAATCGCCAGGTCGTTTTCCTGCTTGCTTTGAATGCATGGGCTCATGCCAGTCTATTCAGACTCTATTCTCTCTCTCTCTCTCTCTCTCTCTCTCTCTCTCTCTCTCTCTCTCTCTCT
>NDGN011556563.1:0-17449 GCA_002564285.1 Tympanoctomys barrerae | reverse complement strand
TCTCTCTCTCTCTCTCTCTCTCTCTCTCTCTCTCTCTCTCTCTCTCTCTCTCTCCCCCTGCCTTTCAGGGTCTCGGCTGTAATCTGTAATTTTTATTTGCACAATTGTGGGCGTTTCAGGACATCCCTGGACAGTTATGAAACTAGTGACCGGGGGAGCCTTTCCTGCAGATGGATTTCATTCAGGACTTGTGCTATTATATTAATGGCTTTAATTTAAACAGGACTAGCCTCACTGGCCAAATTACTGCCATTTAAATCAATTGGTTTAGGGGGAAAGACAGCCTGACCAGAGCTATTAGACTTCAATTTATTACTGTATTGGCTTTTAAACCAGGCAAAGCAAGTTTGCTAATATCTGTCCTCTGTCCTTTGAGCTTGAGTACAAAACAAAGTAATGAGAGCCTTTGGAATGTAAAGAAAATGAAAAAATATATTAATTTGGAGTCAGTGTCTCACGAGCCAAAACCAGGTAGCCCTCGAATGAATCCCCACCATAGGGTCCAGTAGGGGCCTTTGAAGTCCCTTCATTAAACTGCGACTCAAATGATCCAACAGATGTATTAGTTTAAAGAGCCTTTTTTTCCTGGGATTTCTCCCCCTTCATAAAAAAAAAAAAATAAGCACAGCTTTTTTTTTTTCACACATTTCAACCTGATTCAAATAGAAAAGCAAAAGGGAAGAAAATGCTTTAGATGTGCTCTTTTGATTTTTTCCAATCTCGCCTGAATAAAATGGAATGGGAGATCAAGAACAGTCAATTAATTGCAACACTGGGTGTCACTGGGAGAGGGAGGGAGAGATGAAAGGAGCATTAGGGATGCACAGCCCTTAACAAATGCACAGATTCAAAGAAGGAAGAAGAAGGGGGAATAAAAAAGCGCGTCTCTATTTTATTGCACTCGGTAAGCTTTTCGCTTGTATTTATAGCTGCAATTATATCTCAATGAGGTTTGTCTACAGTGTTGGCTTCACGCTAATTTTCCCCCTCACTGCATTCTTGGAATAGGCTCGGACTGTTTATGAACCAGACATATTGACCTCATTTACAGCTAGCAGTTTAAATCCATAATTTTTCCACCCACAATCCCTCTTTGACATTCCGGCGGTGCGGCCGGCTCAGCGAGACTGAACTAAAAGTCTCACACTTCATTGAACACCATTATGCGGCTTTATGCTTATAAGCCTGTTTCCCTCGGCTGCCTTTCAGCTTTGCTGGAGATCCGTTTGGCCACAGGCCGGCAGTGATTAACTGGAAGAATCCAATAAATCACCCTGTCAGCCAGCAGGCTCTCCTCCCTGTGTCTACACATCGACATTTGGATTTGCACTTCTCTCTGTTTCTCTGTCTCTCTCAGTCTCTCAGTCTCTGTCTCTGTTTCTCTTTCTGTCTGTCTTATTTGATTTGCTATTCCTCTTTCTCTCTCCTCCCTTCTTCTACAGAGCCATTAAAATACCTCTCTCCCTCCACATAGGGAGAATTTTCTTTGTTTTTTTTTTTTTTAAATTTAATTTTACCTTATTTTGAAGGCGTTAAAAACAGAAGCAAAACCAAGGTAAATTAGAACTGATATTGTGAGCACAGCTCTCCCTGAGTCTTCGGGGAGAAACACCCCTTAGATTTGCAGAGTGTTTCCTCCCTCCTTCTCCAATTAATTCACCCCTTAACTCTCATGGCCTCATTGAGGGGGGAAGGACAAGCAGAGGGGAGCGGGACGGAAGGGCCAGAAGCCAGCTACTGAAGAGCACAGGAAATCCCACAGGTTCCAACACACTCTCGCCTCCTGCAGTGTCCAGGAACACAGGACAGGAGTGCACAGAACCCACTAGCTCTGCTTCCTCAGGTGCTTAGCAGGCCAGCGGGGAGAAAGCAGGTCTGGCTTTTCCATGCAATGGCTAGTTTCTTCCTTGGAAATGGGGGGTGCATTTATTTGTTCACCATTATATGAACAAACCTAGGTCTAGGAACATTTGCAAGCAGTTCAGATTCTGCAGAAGGTAGCATGAGAGGATCCCACAAAAAAAGCACATAGGAAGAGGCAGGAGCCTTCCATCACCAGCGTGGGCCCAGAGTCAGAGAGCTCTGAGCAGGTCCTCGCCAACTACTAGCTCCTTTCTGTCACAAGTGAGCAGGGTGTGTAAAGCAGCCTCTTCTTTGACTTGACTGGTAATTTCCTGACCCTGTCTCTTTCGTATTCTCCACATGGCCATAGTCGTCTTTTGTCTGGAATTATTTCTGCACTGTGAGCACAAGTATTTGTTTGATGTCCCAGACATCAAATATACTGTACACTCTCTGAGTAGCCAAAGGAAGCAGGATTCTTGCTTTTGAAAACTCCACTGGCGAGAACAACAAAAGGCACAAAAGATGGGAGGGAGAGGAAGATACTGGGCCAGTCGGGGGTGATTTCTGTCCTCCCTCTGCCTGCAGCACAGGGCAAGAACTGTGGTATGGCTTGGCCCAGGGCTGTGCCGCACCTACATGTAACAGCAGTAACCACCTGTGAGAGAGAAAGGAAATCGATACCTTTGCAGATAGGTTTCCAGTTAGTGCTGGTTGAGAAGCAACCCTTCTTGAAACAGTAATACCTTTGTATTTACACCTCCGCCTTCTACTTGATCTTTGGTACACATTTCTTAATAAATGTTTGCATTTAGTAAACTGCCAAACCTCTCTTTGGCAAGTTAGCTACATAGATAAGTAGAGATAATGTACCTACAGCGAGACGCTAGGGCAGGAAACCTGAAGCATCTTGGTACCTGGTAAGTATAACCAAGTACCTGGAGCATAGTAGGAAATTAAAACCTGCCATTCTCTGGAAACCCATATGTTGACATTTCACTTCGGAAGTGATGATGGTCTTAAGAAAAGGGGTCTTTGGGTGGTAGAGGTAGAGCATTCATAAATAGGATTATAAAAAAAAAAGCTCTCCCTCCCCTTTGTGATGACATTTCCCCTTTGTGGAAACTGTCAGGTTTCCAGCCTCTATTTCATAAGAAACAATTTTCTATTGTTTACAAGTTATTTGGTCAATGGCACTTAGTTATAGTTCAAACTAGGGCACTCCCATACTGACTGATAAGTGTGAAAGACACCTGGGAGAATGAACGTGGCCTTTGGGAACAAGACAAATGGCACGATTTATTCTCTTTCTCAGTCTGATATGCAACGAATCCTCCAATCCCGATTTGCTCCTCCAAGTCTCTTTTCACCTGGTTATGCCACTGCAGGTGAGAGAATGAACCTTAGCCAAATACTCAGATCACTGCTGCTGAGATGAAACCCACTCTGATGAGTTGCTGCTTGATGAGCTTCAGGACACTTGTGTAGGACTCTGTTGCAGCTACTGAAGGACAGGATGTAGGATTCATTCCTGCTCCCCACTGGGGAAGATCACAAGGGGGAAAGAAAACCCCTGAGAGTACACTTCTTGAATACCTACTAGACTTCCAGTGTGTATCATTACATGAAGCTAGGAAGCCTGCCCATGAATTGTAAGTATAGGGCAATAAAATAGGCTCTACAAGTTACTCATTATTGCTATAATTGTAGGGAGTCCTTTTCTTTCAAAAGTAGCTGTCAAGCATGGAGATCTAGAGGACACCCATTGTCAGAAACCTGTGAAGCACACATGTCTTCAAAACGCATTGTAATTATTGCACAAAGAATGTTACCTCAGCATGACTCAGTTTCTCTGTTTGTAAAAGCAGAATAATAAAACTATCTGCTACCTTGTAATAGATGGCTTTTTTGAGAACTATTATCTATGTAAAGCATTTTGTGTACCTCAGAGACCAAGTAATATTGAAATTTATGTCAGCGTTCTCATTAAATCTTTTCTCCTGGGGACTCAATACTTTTCAATATTGTCTCATTGATTCTAGCAGCACTATACCCAAGAGGAGGAAGAAAGCGTAAAGGTAAGATCATTCAAACACAAGGCAGGAGAACTGGATTTTCTTTCTAGTTCTGTCTCAAATTAGTCCCTTGAACTTAAAATAGTTTCCTAGAGCCTCCACTGTTCAACCTGTACATAAGCCATGTACAAAATTTATTCTATAGGGCTAAGTCCAGCAACAGAAGAAAAACAAATTAGCCCCCATGGAATAAATTTACATTATCACGTCCTCCTGAGAGTCTTCACATCTGGGTTTTATAAAAGTACTCTTCGGTCCCACTTGGCCCTTGCCTGGCACTGCTTAAAGTCTTACACTTTGTTTTCTCTTTTCATCTAGACCGTGCCTGCCTGGCTTCATCAATATCCTAGTCTTAATTGTCATCTGTGAGGAAGACTGGTTTCTCTCTCCGATGCTAACCACATTGTCAGCATTGACAGCCATTGGTCCATTTCCACTTAAAGGCACTGCCAACTTCTCAAGTCCCAGAAGTACGGTGGAGAATGTGTGCAGATCTCCTGGCCTCTCTGAATCCGCTGAAGTTCCTCCAGAGAAGCAGAACCAACACAGACAGCTGGGGCATGAATTACACTGGGATCCAACCTTTCCTCATGCTTGAGGACTGCTGAGGATCCCTACTGAGCTGCTGCTTCTGTCCCTGATGTTGCACCTTAAGTCTAGAGGGCCCAGCCATGTTGCTGATTGGAAAAAAGCTAGGTGTGGATAAGGAGAAGAATGGCTACTAAAATGTAAGTTTAGGGCAAAATGATCAGCATATACCCCCCAGACACACCACCATGGATGAGTGAGCAAATCCTAATCAAATGTGCAAATCCCCCTAGAACTGGAAGCCCACTTGCATGAGTTGCTGCATCTGTAGGGCAATGTGTTGCAGCTACTGATGGGGAAGACGCAGGGCTCATCACCTGCTTGCTGCTGTCAACAGCTGCCACAGGTCACTTGCAGCAGAAGCTGGTCCTGCTCCCCACAGAGCTGCATTGTACTTGCCCTGGTCATGGGGAAGCTGCAGGAGATTTGATAGGGACTCGGGATGTGTGGGCTCAGGGGAGACCCCGTAGCAGCAGGTGAGTTGGCAGGTCTGTAACAACACGCACGAGCTCCCATAGTTCCTGGCACCTTTCAACAAACGTCTGAGCATCCAATCCACGGCTCAGCTTCACTGCCTCTCCCAGAGCTCCTGTGACAGTGCTGTAGGCTGACACTGCCCCAATGTCACCCAGGGAAGGGGGCCTGGGGACAAAGCTAACTCACTCAGACTGCTTTTCCTCCTCTGTTCCCGAACACTGCTCTTGGGACGCCATTTCTCCATTATTCCACATCCCCCTCAAAACTCACATTAAAAGCCCTTGTTCCCATAGCTAATCAGTCTCTAGAACCAGTACTGTACTGTCATAATATTTTTCTATTTATCCCAGCCAGTTCTTTAATTCTCATGTACCATTTCTGACAAGCAATGGAGGCTCTGGTTATCTCTTGCCTGAACTGTTATAATAGTTCCTAAAGGCAGTTTGTTCCCTATCATCTTTTCCCCTCCCAAGAATATGCATGTACAATCTTCTTTCAGCCATCTGCCAATAAGACTCCATGGATTCCTACTGCTCAGGGACAAAATCCAACTCTCATTTCTGCAACACAGGCCCTCCATAATCAGCCAAATTAATATTCCTATGTTCCCTGTCTGAGAGTCATCCACCGCACCCCCTTGCCCTCACTGTCCCCCTAGCTAGATGTTCTTTCCTGATCTTCTGTCCTCCTAAAGTGGTTAAGTCTTCATTCAGGTTCCAGAGCTTTTCATAATCACTTCCTCAAATATTTCCGATTATTCTTTTGCAAATCCTAAATAGATTATTGTTTTTAATAAACACCATTATGCATACAATGTATGTCATAAACCTCTAATAAGTAACATTTTGAAAACAGAACCACATCTTTATCTGTACAATTCTTCTAGCACCTTCTAAGGACTTGTTCCCTGAATGGATGATCCATGGAGTCAGGATTTCACAGGGAAAAGAGATAGGGTGGAGGTGGATCACACTCCTTCAGTCTTCAGATTTGAAAGGAAATTTTCAAGGCAAAATTGAGAGAATTATACTATTAGTTAAGATTCATTCAAATACCAAAACCCATAATCCTAATCCAGTACTAGTTTAAATTTTGTTTTGTTTGTTTGTTTGTTTGTTTGTTTGTTGTTTTTCTGAACCGCGGATTGAACTCAGAACCTTGTGCTTGTCAGAAAGCGCTTATCCTACTGAGCCGTCTCCCTGGCCCCAGATTTTGTTTATAAGATAGAAAAGCATTGACTTATATGACTGAATGCCAAGAAAGTCTAGATGCTGGGTTTAAATGAGCATAAATTGGGACCTAGTGCTCTGTTCAGTTCTTAATGGGAGGATGGCCATATCTCACATAATCTCTTACTGATAACACAACCCTTACCTGTGCCTTGCACCTAACATGATTTTCTGTTGCCACCATTTCAAAATCAGTGCTGGGATTTCCTTTGGCTGCTGCTACCTGCCTTATATAGTCACCTCTGAACAAATTGCCTTGGTGAGGGAAGCAGCATGTACCAACAGGTGTGATGGGTCACAGGCCCTTCTGAACTAGACTGGGGTGTTGGAAGTGGTTCTTCCAAAGGAGAAGCAAGTATCATGAGAAAAAAGAGAACGCTGGAGTGCAAATGTCCCTCTAGGAGCTCAGGGACACAGTCACTTGAAGACCCATGCTTGTTCCACCTTGGGTTTTCCCCCATTAAAATTTCCCTCCATGGTATATAATCCCTTGACTTCCACTCAACATTTCATGAGAGCATTACACGATGCCACTACCATCATCTCAGCAGACATGCAAGGATGCTAGGCAGTATGCCTGTGAGTTCAAAGCTACTGGCCAAATACCCAGCCACAAGGATGTGACACATGTTAGACCCATCTGATGTCAGGCTCTTGTTTCACCCACTAAATAAAATGTACCTTTTCTTTAAAAAGGGGTAATAATCCTCTAACTCAAGGTGAATGCCTCCAGCACTGGCACCCAAATTACTCTTGGGAGAATATGACAGTAGTAATTTTTACCATTTATGTTGTGCCTCACTTACAGAAGTGTCACATCTTTAAGACACTTCACCAACATCATTAACTAATTAGTCTTCAGGATGCCTCTCCAGCGTGAGTGGGGATCACCCGGAGTTGCAGATAAAATAGCAGTGCAGAGAGTACACTGAGTCAAGAGGCCCTCAGTGCACTGCAACAGCTTCCTCACACCCATGTGTCCCTCAGGAGAAATTCATCAGAGACAACAAGTTCACACCACACCACAGAATAAGAGGCTCTGGATAAAAAGCTAGGGGTCATCTACCGAGAAATTCATACACACAGTACCAATTTGCAAGGAGGAGAAAAAACCATCCCTTACAGCAATTTCTGCCTGCCAGAGAAAAAGAAGCAGACCTAGTAAAGATGTGATCATTAAGAATGTAACCTACTAATGAATAGAAGCTATAAGATAAAGACAAAGGGAAGAAAAGCCAAGCTTTGAAGTGAAAGGGGTTTAAAGTCAGTGGAAAGACTTTTCTAGGTTTCTGAGGATTTCTCAGGCACAAACCACACATTTCACCACCAGGCAAGTGACTATGAGTGGAAATGGCCATGCTGGCATGCGGCCAGGAGTCTCAGCTGGACACCGACCTGCTCTGTTGCCTGCTGGGTGCATTTTCTTTCCGTGTGTGGCTCTGTGCCTCTCTTCACCTCTGGCTGTCTGTCTCTGTCGCTGTCTCTCTCTCTCTCTCTCTCTCTCTCTCTCTTTCTCTTCCTCCATCCCTCGTTCCCTCTCTTTCTCTCTCTACTCTCAGCACTAGAATGGAAACTCTTATACCGCAGAGTTGCACGTAAACACTATGATAAAGTGTCACGCAGGAGCCACATGCTCTGTGCATTGCAGAGAGATTGTTTGTGGTGGTAATAATTCCTCCTCTAACCAGCTAGGCAGCCTGTACCTGGAGATCAGGTGGCCACTGCTGGCTGTCTGCACTGTTCCCTGTAATTCAAACGAGCTGCACATCTTCCTACTGGAGTGTTCGCAAGGTTTGAAAATGAAGTCCTGCAGGGAACTCCTCCTAATTGCCAGAGTGAGTCACTTTCCTTTCCAAGCAAAGAGGTTTCTGTTGGTGACATTAGAGAGCAGGCTCTTGTCTGTATTGTAACAGCTTAATTATAAGTATGGGTATAATCACACAATCTGTCATTATACCTTTTTTCACCCTGAGAATTTGTACTGCAATCACCATAACACTATAACAACATGAACAACAGACTGTCTGGCCTCCCCAAGATCATTTCCTCTGCCATGCCTGGTGGGGATGAGCAGGCAGCTTTGGATGGAGGCGCCGGCTCCTATCTAGCAGGGAAAGAAAAGCCTGATTCGTTCACAGAGCTTTCAGGGCATCCTGCTCATTTGGCTCTCTCCGAAGGACAGTGAAGGCCCGCACATTCCTCCCAACTTAACAAACCCTCCCTCTGGTTTCATCTGTTTGAAAATTGCACAAGAAGAAACCACCCTTCTGCTATTTTATACCCAAACCAAGTGAAGTAGAAATTGCACGAGGAAACCTATCCATCTGTTATCCCTCAGCTCAGCAGTGGATAGAATTTATTACGCTGTGCATCCTGCCCCCTGCCTCTGCCAGGCAGGCAGCCTGCCGGGTGATGTATGGGTGGGGAGGGAGGTCTGGGTCTCAGAGAGGGGGCGATTGCCTTTGCAGCTCCATCCACAGGAGTAGCAGACTACTTATTATAGAGCAAGGGTTGAACAGTCACAGAACAGCGGCCCAGGAGAAAGAGGAAAAGTCTCACAATAGCACATGCGGTAGCCTGACATCCCTTCAGCCACTGTGCACATCTTCCCCATGGTGCCTGGACTGAGAACAAGATCAAAGACAAACTGTGATAGCTCTGTGCCCACCCCTCTGTGCTAAAATATAGATTTCAGAAGAAAGTACTTTTTTCCAAAGGGACTGTTGGAGTTCAACAATGACTTGTTCCCATGTGTCAAGAATTCCTGGAAAAATGGCTCTAGGACAAAAGAAGTAACTCCTGGAAGACAGCCTCTTCTTGAGATCAGAAGAATTTATTGTGCTGTACTATACTTCACCATCTGGAGTGGCTGTAAAATAAATTGAAATCACCATTGTTGGCATGGTGATTGGCATGGTTCCCTGTTGTTATCAGGAAATCATTTTATCATAAGGAATAGTTGATTGAGTCTCAGGCTTGCCTAGGATGTACCACAGGATCTAAACCTGATGCTTCAGGTTTTCTTTTTTCTACTATGGTTTATAGATCTTTGTCTTCTCAGAAAAAAATATAAGCATTTGTGTTTTATGAATTTCCATTGGTTGGCAAGAGAGTAGTTCAGACACAAAGAAAATACCGGAGCTCTGATTCTTCCTCATCAATGATAGCCCTCACGGATCACTAACAAGGACTAATCCTTTCATGTTGTCTCCTATCTGCCATCAGGCCTTAAAGGCAATAAGACAATGAGTGCAGAATCTATTCACTCTTTCCTTTATTGGGCTGAAATTTAAACCAGCATCCTCAAGACTGCCCGCGATCTTCCAAACTAAACATAAAAAAGCGACTATGAGATTGCCGAGGTTGTAGCTACATTCATGCCACATGTCAGGTGAATTTATGATTCATCTAACAATACAAAGTTATACTCTTTCTACTATTGCACCCTTTTCACTTGTTCCTTCAACAAAAGTTCCTTCTGTGAGCCAAATATTTTCTTGTTGTAGATGAAAGTCTGAACAAAATAGGCCTGACCCCTACCCTTATGCAGTTTAGAGTCCAGCGAAGGAAAGAATCAAAACACTGCCATACACAATATTGTGTTTAAGAGAAAGGTGATGTGCAGTGATTAGGAAAAGCTGAGCAGGACCTCTAGTCCAGATTGGGAGGTAAGTGATAAGGTGGGCGGTAGTGAAGCATATTTTATTCGCAAAAACCAAAGTGATAAATGTTCCAAGGTGAGAGAGATAGGAATTTAATAGCTTCCTGTAGTTTAAAATGGCAAAAAGAAGAATGTGGATATTGTAAGACTGCGGTGAGAGAGGATGTGGTGTGTGTGTGTGTGTGTGTGTGTGTGTGTGCACTACACACTTGTAAAGCTGACTCTTTTGGTAAGATTCAAATGGGAAAGCGAAGGATAGAGGAGAATCCTGATGATAGCACATTTCCGCCTTGGGAGGCCTGGTCGATGCAGTGCCGTGTACATAGAGAAAGGGGAAGAACAGGTGTCAGGACTTGAAGGGAAAGGTATGCTTCCTGACAGCTTTCAATCCCTTGGCCAAGTAGGAGCCAAGTCCCACAGCGGCTAGACACCCAGCCGAATCTAGAAAAGAAAGAGAAATCTGGCGTAGAGATATAAAATTGGAAATTGGGCATCATAGCATAGAGCCTGTATTCTAACCATTTGTTCCAGAAGCCCTGACAGGTTCATTCTTGTTCATCATTATTTCAGGCAAACAAAGATCTAGAAAGATTGGTATGTCCCACGGAAGCAAAAGCTGAAAGTTGAATGGGTTGATGTGGAAAAGCAGCTCCAGGTTTGCTCTCCCACACTGAAGGCAAACCAGACGAGCTAAGACAGCCCTCACAACCGGACTGATGCCAAACAGAAAAGTGGGGAAGGTCCGGGTGTTGAAGTCAGAAAGTCTCACTCAAGGCCTTAACGTTTCCAAGCCCTGTGACCTTGCATGTAGCACTTACCTTGCCTAAGCCTTTTTCCTTTGGCTTTGTCAAAAATCAATTAAATGTCTCATTTTGTTTTGAGGCTGAAGGAAAATAGTGACCATGAGTGTCCTTTATGTGCTGCAGAGCGAATACAGACGTGGGACTGTATTGTACTGTAGTAGATCTATGTGAATGGAAGAGCTAGATTAACCCCTTCATGCCACCAGACACAAAAGCCAGCAGTCTGTGTGACATGCCAGTGCCTGCCAACAGGAGTTTGTGATCAGGGGTAGCCATTTCTGGGTCTGCTTTATAAAAGGTAGTTGTTTTCCTTTGAGCCAGCTAAGGTAGCCATAAAGAGCCCCTGTCACCTCTTTGTCCAGTCTCACTGCTCCATGGGCCCTCCTTCCTCTCTGCCTTCTGACTGCACTCTCTCTGCATTCTGGCTTCCCCAGCCAGGGCCTGGCATTAGCTGCCCAGGACCTCATTTATTAGAAGCATCCTTCATGACTCCTGCTATGCTCTGTGCTCCCTGCAAGAGGCACTAGGTTGAGGAGAAATAATTAGTAATCCAGGCACTGCAGTTCTGATGAGACACCTGCAGCATAATCATCCAAATCAAATATTTGGCTCCACTTCTTCAGATGATATATTTCTTCCTGCAACTGCTGAATGGCAGCTTAGCAGAGCTTGTTCTGAAAATGAAGAACACGCCAGAGGAAGGAGGGATTTGTCCTGTTCTCTCTTGCCACAATCTGCCCTGGGAGAGTTGTTGGCAAGGGGCTCCACGCTATGGTAGAGGTTCAAACAGTTCCATCCCATCAGCCAAAAGCTACGAATGTGGGGCAATGGGGAAAAGCAATTTAATTTACCCAAGTGTTTGAGGAAAGAATGGTTTTACCACCAAGGAAGCACTCGACTGTGTTCTCTGAAAATCATCACTGTCTGACACAGGGGCCAGCAGCTTGCTGGGTCCCTGGGAAGATGTTGGAACTTGTAAGGCATCAATTCATGTTCATTACTCCACAACTGAGAGAACCGAGGCTCAGGCTTCGTTGGCTTTTATGGCAGACTCAGGACTGGATGCCTATTCTCTGAGTGCCCAATTTGGCCTCTCCTCCACCGGGTCATGCTTTGTCTTAGAGGCAGGCCTCATCCCGGCCCCCTAGAACTATGTGCAGGAGATCTACCATTGCCACACATTGGCCGCCTCGTTTCTAGATGCCCTGTTGTAGTCCAGGCTTCTTCATGTAAAAATGCAAGGCAAGGTTAAGAATCACAGAAATGATTGTAGTCTGGCTCATGTCTAAAACCTAGCAATGGAGCTAATTTCCTATGCTTGTGGTTTTCCTGGAACCACATTATATATCCAAAAATCATGTAGAGAAAGTCAGCAAACATTCTCCTCTGACTTGGGTTAATGAAACACTAGCACAAATAATATAAAGAGAGCTTGGGTTCGTCAACTGGGTTAACTGCCCTCTTATATGAGCTGTAATACTTGTCATAACCTTTAATAAACACTAAATGAATTGAAAATAGGTTGTATTTGTTCCAGGTTATCTGTGGCCTGCCTGTCCCCTCGGGCCCTCAAGGCCACATGGCAGAGCTCTAGTCGTCATCCTGTCCGCAGCTGCATGCTCAGAATGTACTCACTTAGTGTTAGTAGAAATTTTTACACAATTTAGAATTCCATGGAAATATAGGTAACTAGCGATTATGTAAAACATCACCATGTTTTTAGAAATGAATAAATATACATCTAAAGAAGGCCAGTAACAGTGTCACAACTAACGGACTCATTCATTTGTGTATTGAGCGCATACTCCCCCTCTGCCAAGCAGCAAGATGGATAGAGAGATGATTAATACATATCTCTGCTCTTAGGAGTCTCCTGTTCAAGGGGGAGAACACTCAGTTAAACAGATTATCGCAGCACAACGGCATGAGGGACAAGATGGAGATGTAAAGAATAGTCCACTTAGAGAAGTTAGGATAAATCTCAGAAGAAATCTGAGCATGTTCTGAGTGAGGAATTGACTTTGGCGCTTAAGGGAGAAGTCCATCTGGGCAGAGTTATAGCATTTGTAAAACTGCAGAATCACGGACTACAGAAAGGCCAGGCAACAGTGGGCTTGTACACTAATGACTGGCAGAAGTTGGCTCAAGAAAGGAAGGTCAGGATAGACACTCCACTGTGATTTGGGCTTGGGCCCGAGTTTCCCAAACTGTCACGGACAGAGAAATGTTCCAGGGACCTTGTTAAAATGCCAATTCTGGTGCAGGGGGTCTGGGCAGAGGCAGAGACTCTGTCCCCCAACACTCACAGGGAACACCAGTGCTGCTAGGTCTCCAGCCACCCATGAGGGAAGATGGCACTCCCAGTGAGGTCCCTGTGCTGCTCAGCCTCCCGCACCAGTGCAGGGAAGGCAGAACTCTGGTGAGGCCCATCTGCCCCCAGCCTCCAAGTGTCCGAGCACCACCATGTCAGGTGAGACGAACAACCTGAACTGCATTATCAGAGCGCAGCTGGAGTCCAGGGCTCCTCCTGCGACAGCCCTGGAAAGTTACTCTGATTCCTAAGCACAGTATTTCAGACCCAAGAATATCTGAGATTTCCAAATTATAACTGAACAGCATGTTTAGCAGGTTGGAGTAGAGAATTAGCCCAAGCCCACATTCAGAAGTCAAAGTTGACCCTCAGCCTGTTGTTCAATTGTTGAACTTATCCTTTCAAAAACTGTATATTCCTCTGAGGTAGAAGATGAAAACGTAAGATATTTTGGCAAGTTTATTCTTAAGCTCAAGGAAAATTTCTGATTCTGACCTGGTGTGACTAGTAATAATACCATAGAAAGTGATATTTTTCATTTAAATTGCTTTAGGATCCCCCTTAATTATAATGAGCAAAACAAGCAAAAGAGATAAATAAATGAATGAACCAACAAATCAATTAATTCATAGAAAGGTAATAAGCAGAAATGAATAAACAAGAGGGAAAAAGCATAAAACTAAATTAAAGAATATAAAAGATGGAAGTTTATTGCACAAGAGCCTAGAGCACATTAAAATCAACTGGGAAGCTTTTAAAAATTTCGTGCCAATGCCTGACTGTGGATTAATTAAATCAGAATTTGTGGCATAAGATCCAAGCCTCAGTATTTTTTGGCTTCCTGGGTGTTTCTCTGGTACTTACCAAGTTTTATATCCACTTACACAGAGATCTCAAACTTCCATTAATAGTATTTTTTGTTGTTAAAATTGTGACTGACATTTTATTTTTTTTCAAGTCTTTTTTTCAATTTTCTAAAACCTGGTGTCCCACATTCCAGCAGATTCCTTTGCTTACATAAAATTAGGATGTTCCTACATTGCTAGTGCAAGAACCCAGGATTGTGCTGGAGCTCTAAGATGAACAGCAGGCCCAAAGACCCTAACTTAGCGGAGCAGTGGGTAGAAAATTCCTTCTCAATAATACAGAAAGTGAGAGTTCTACAGAAGAAACAGGGTCCCATGTCACCACACTGGGGTCCACAAAAGCAAGACTTGCCCAAGCTTTTGTCTGCTTTTGCACAGACCCACGCTAAAAGTAATTTTCCGGACCATAAGTGGAGGGTGCTGACTGCTTGTGGAGGCAGCAGGTAGATGCCACACATCTGTTTTAATTGCTTCATGAGACATTGTGGAGTTTTTGCTTGACTCTAGAAACAACACAGAGACTTCCATTTCAAATCTGGCTATTACAGACAGGCCAGATGGAATCCCGTCGACTGTGTGATTGAGCGTATTTTTCATTTGAAAATAGAAACCACTGGGTACGTCATCTGCAGGATAATCTGGGGGGATATTTTTCTTCATTCTATCCAGTAGACCATGCAGAAACACCTGTTTCATATCTTGGAATCATTTGCATCTGCTATCTAAGAAATAAGTGTTGAAACAATATCATTAAGCTACTTTTTAATGTGCATATATTTGGGCATTGGAGACAATAACAAAGACTAGAATCGGCACAATCATTTCTACCAACATAGCACCAGGAGCTTTGATAGTTAAACATTTATGTTCCTGTTTATAGGTTCAACTTCCCAAAGAATCCAGTTTCTCAAGGACTAAGGGGTTTCCTGGGCTGAAGATATTACAGGGCTAAAATAAACAAATCCAGGGAAGATGGGGACAAGTGGGCCACTGCCACAGCTTGGGTATAGTGTAAGGTTACCTCCCGAAGTTTCCTGTACTTGGTTCCCAGCATGACAATACAAAAGTGAGGCAAACATTTTAGAGGTAGAGTCTAGGGGGAGGTGTTACATCACTGGGCCCACCACCCTAAGAAAATATTAATGTTTTTATCACAAATTTAGTTCCCATGACAGGGGTCATTGTGAAAGACTGAAGCTTACTCCTGAATTTCTCTGGCTCCCTGTCTGTCTTGTGAGTGCTCCCTTTCTTGATACTGGTACCATGATATCATGACCACACATGGCTCAGCCAAATAGAAAGAGGACCTTACCAGAAGACCTATGGATTGGGCCACTTGATTGTGGACTCAGCCTACAAAACTATGCGCTAAGTAAACATCTCTTCTAGGAAGTAACAAACATTATATTCTGTCACAGTAACAGGGAGCAGACTAGTCTAGTCATTTCATTGTAGATCTGAAATGATCTGAGCTGTCAGTAACCTCATTTGTTGGTAAAATTTTCATCCAGACATTTCAACATACACTCACTTGAGCAAGTCATAGAATGGTAAGATGCAAGGGGACAGTTTATTAAAAGACATTCTGGAACCAAAACCCAGGCAAAATTTTATGTAATGACATCATTTGACATTGACTCCAGGAAGGACAGCCTTGTCTACCCAAAAGCCCCAGAGCCTACCAGGAACAGATGTCGCTCTGCAAGAGACATAAATTATTTCTCTTATTTTTCCAGTTATGGCCACCAACTCCCAAATTTGGGTGCAATATCATTTCTGGTTCTCTCAAAATATTTTTAAAAATCTCAATTAATTTCAAGTTTCAAAGTAGGTATGTGCAATATCACATTTGAAACTGGATTTGGAAAAACCAAATAAACATTTGAATTGAGTAACTGAAGCTATCTTTACTAAGCATTGAGATAAGCCCAGAATCAGTGTTTCCTGACCATGTTTTCTAACAGCTTCTAGGCTGTTGTTTTGCAGATCTTAACGTGCATTGGAACCACCTGGAGATGCTGTTAAACTAAAGACTGTGATGGTAGCAGGAAGGAGTGAGCTCAAGATTCTGCACTTAGCCCAAGCTCCAGAGAGATCTAGGTGGCTCGGGGATCACAGGCTGGGTGGTAAGGGACACAAGGGGCTTGGGGGGGATGTCTCATGATACTCAGAGGAGGACCAGAAGAGAGTTGTACCTCTTACCTCTCCATCCTGTTTCAGCAGGAGCAGCTGTCTTTATTTATACAAAAGTACCATGTAGTGTTTGTTTAAAAATTCATTCAAATGCTTTAAAAGAAAAAAAGAAAGAAAACCATACTATAGAAATGTGCGCCAATATAGAAACAAATAATTCTACAGAAATATGGCACAGACCACCTCATAAACTTTTCTGCAACATATTATTTTCTCAGGTTGGCTCATGACACTGGTCTAGCCTAAGAGTCCCAGTGTCCCATCACCTGCTTTCTGACATAACATGGTGGGAACCTTGTGACAAGAGTGCTGAACTTGCAGCTTAATTAAGAAAGGAAAGGGGAAAATAAACCTCTCTCCAACACACAGAATAACAAAGAAGTGCCCAAGGAGGATAGCCTTATAGACCCCAACTAAATGATGACTTTCATTTGTAGAACTTTCCACTTGACCCCTGTAAACAGGAACAAAAGCAGATTTTTCAATAGGGTGGTGCCCAGGGCCACTTTCAGGAGGAACAACTGGTGAGATGCAAGCTATAGGTGTGTGGGGCCCTACTTAATTAGGGAATGCTTCAAAATCCAAGCAGAACAAAACTGCAAGGAAATGGTCAGAGTAAATGCTTTTGCAAATCATTGTGTGCAGATTTAAAGCATCATTTATATGGCCCCTCCCTAAAAATCTTATTAGCTTTAGGCGGAAGCACTGTGGGTTCAACAACACCTAAGTATCTCTCAGTGGAACAATATTCTCCATGATTTTATTTGACTTAATTATTCATAATGAAACTTAATGTCTTTTTGGTGTTATGCTAGTTTTTTAAAGGGCACTGTGTAGCAGACCCTGAGACCTAAGTAGCTTGGATCCAGGATGTGTAGTTTCACGTCGCCTGTAATCTTTGCCTTCTACGTGTAGCACAGAGATAGTTCAGATGTGGAAATAAAATGGATGATGAAGAAAGATACCTACAAGCAGGGTAGGAGTTTCTGCCGCGTTCCAGGAAACCTCAATACCAATTCCAGCCCGGGACTGGTGAGTGTGAGGAGAGCTCCCTGCTACCCTGAGCCAGTGGGAGTACTCCCAGCTGAGGCGCAGCGTGGGCCGGACCCTCTCCCATTCCCTTCGGAGGCTCCCGACCACTCCAACGCTCCACCCAGACGCTGCCCACTGAGTATGAGTTTCTGCCACATTCCAGGAAACCTCAGTCCCAATTCCAGCCCAGGACAAGTGAGTGTGCGGACAGCTCCCTGCTACCCTGCGCCTGTGGGAGTACACCCAGCCCAGGCAAAGCGTGGGCGGGACACTCTCCCATCCCCTTCGGAAGCCCCACCACCACTCCTCAGCACCTCCCCAACCCCGCCGGCCTAGTAGGAATTCCTCTCTCCCCTACTCCACCTTGCCCCC
>NDGN011556559.1:4090-15734 GCA_002564285.1 Tympanoctomys barrerae | reverse complement strand
ATCAATTTTATTTATTCTTTCAAAGAACCAACTCTTTGATTCATTTATTCTTTGTATTGTTTTGTTCATCTCCAATGCATTGATTTATACTCCAATCTTTATAATTTCCTGACTTCTTTGGGCTTTTGTCTTGACTTGTTCTTCTTTTTCTAAGAGCTTGAGGTACACCATAAGATCATTTATTTGGGCTTGTTCTGTTTTCCTAATGTGCAAACTTACTGATATAAATTTTCCTTTTAAGACAGCTTTCACTGAATCTCACAGGTTTCAGTAAGTTGTATCTACATTTTTGTTTGACTGTAAAGATTTTTTAATTTCTTCTTTAATTTCATTGGTGACCCACTGGTTGTTCAGGAGGTTGTTATTTAATTTCCATGTGTTTATGGTGATTTTGTAGTTTCTTTTGTCAGTAATTTCCAGTTTTATTGCACTGTGATCAGATAGTATGCATGGGATAATTTAATTTCCTTTGCCTTTACTTAAGAGTGCTCTGTGTGCTAAAATATGGTTTGTTTTGGAGAATGTCTCGTGTGCAGCTGAGAAGAATGTGTACTCTGTTGTTGGGTGAAATGCTCTGTAAAGATCTACCAAATCAATTTCTTCGCAAGTTTGGTTTAGTTCTGTTATTTCTTTGCTAAATTTTTGCCTAGTTGAACTATCTCTTTGTGTCAGCATCATGTAAAAGTCCCCCATTACTATTCTATTATTACCTGTTTGATTTTTTATGTCTGTTAAAATTTGCCTTATGTAGGAGGGTGCTTCTACATTGAGTGCACAAATATTTATTATTGTTATCTGTTCTACTTGCAGTTTTCCCTTAATGAGTATATAGTTACCTTCTTTATCTATTTGAATGATTTTTTGTCTGATGTTGATATTGTCAGCAACCAGGGTAGCTACCTCTGGTTTTTTCTGATTTCCTGTGGCATAGAGGATTTTTTTTCCATCGATTGACTTTTAGTCTGTGAATTTCCTTTTGAGTTAAATGTGTTTCTTGTATGCAACATATTTTTGGGTATTGTTTCTTAATCCACTCCAATAGTCTGTTTCTTTTGATTGGTAAATTGAGGCCATTTACATTGATGGTTATAATTGACATGTATTGGCTTATCTCCATCATATTATTTTCCTGTTATAGGTTCCATAATTTTTCCTTCCTTTTATTATTTGTTCTGTTTGGTGATTCCTTTCTGTTGTTCTTGAAACTATGCTCACTTCTGTCTCTTTCTAGAGTATCTGTCAGTACCCTTTATATTGTTGGTTTTGTGGCCATGAATTTCTTCAGTTGTTCTTTGTCATGGAAGGATCTTATTTCACCATTGAATTTGATAGATAGTTTTGCAAGGTACATCAGTCTGTGTTGGAAGTTATTTTCTTTCAGGAACTGAAATACTTCACTCTAAGCTGCTCTTAACTTGATGATTTATCGAGAAATCTGCTGTGAATTTGATGGGCTTTCCACTGTACATCATCTGTTTATTCTCTCTAGCAGCTTTTCATAGTCTATATTTTTGCTGAATTTCTGAGATCTTAATTATTATGTGTCTAGGTGTAGGTTAATCATGATTATGGATGTATGTAGTTCATATAGAATTTATCTGTATGCCTCACTTCTCTGTGTCAGGATCTTTTCTCATGTTTGGAAATTTTTCTGCTAGCACTTCTGCAGATAGTCTTCCTATATCTTTTGTGCTGTCTGCCACTGCTTCTTTGACACTTATTATTCTTATATTATTTTTCTTTGCATTGTCTCTTGTAGCTGCTGAATTGTTATTTTTCTGGTTCCTTGTTAAGTTTAAGAGATCTTTTATTTCACAAGTACCAGAAGCTTCACCATTGTCTTTGAGGTCTGAAAGTCTATCTTTAGTTTTAATAGAGCAGTTTTGCCAGTGTTCAAAGTTCTTAATATCCTGGATATCTGTTTGAATCTGTTTCATGTATTCTAATTCTTTCCTGTATTGTTCATTCAGTGTTTCCAGAATTTTTCTATTCTCTTCTATTTTCTATCTATGTCTTCTTTAGCTGTGCTGAGCAATTGTTTCACAATAACTGTCCTTTCTTTTTGGACCTGAGAAGTTATTTATGTTCTTATTTGTTCTATAACCTGATGGATTTGTTTTTGTTTTTGTTTTTTACTTCAGATGCTATCACTTCAGAGATTTCAGGTATGTGACTTCCAAGTTTTTCTATGTCTCTTTGTCTCCGGGATTTGTTCTGGGTGGGCTAGAGGATTGAGATTGCCTTCTGCTACAGTGTTTTAGTATTTTTGAAGTTCCCAGTAATCACCCAGATAAAGTCCCACAGGCTTCCCAGAGTCTGACAAGGTTCTTAAATGGCTCCAGGAAAGCTCTGCACCAGTGCACACTGAGCATACAGACCGCAGCTCTCCTACATCCTGAAGGCCACTCAGAGTTCTCTTAAGTTCTTAAAAGTTTGCACCAGTATCTGTGGAAGCTCCGTGCCCATGCACTGGGGGCTAAGGAAGGTCAGAGATTACTGGAGTTCTTAAATGGCACCAGGAAAGTTCTGTGTCTGCTCATGCTGGGCCCACAGATCATTCCCTAATTTTTTGTTTGGTCTGTTGCTTACTCAAAAGCAAATTATTTATTTTCCTTATATTTGTACAGTTTACTATATTTGGTATATATATTGTAGATTTTTTCTTTTATGGTTACTGTGAACCTTACAAAATATCTTTACGTATTTTGTCTTTTAAAATAATTATGAATCAAAAATGTACCTAAAGAACAGAAGCAAAAGAAAATATACTAATAAGAGAAATCTATAGTTATACAGTTTCTACAGTTGTATCATTTCCTGGGTAAGGTATTCTTGGTTGCCAGGTTTCTCTTTTTTTCAGTATTGTAAAAGTCTCATGCCACTACCCCATAACTGCTTAGATGGTTGCTGCTGAAGAATCTATACTCAGGCAAATTGGGTTACCCATTTGTGTTATATTCTCTTACAACCTGACAATCTTCTCTTTATCCTTAATGTTTGAGAGCTTGATTATAAGAAGTCCTGGGTTAAATTTGAGTTAAATTTGACTGGCAACCTTCATCCTGCATGTACTTGTATTTTTTTTTTTGTAAGTTTGAAAATACCTCTGACATTTAAAATCTGTGTTAGACCCCATAAACCCATGTCTTTGTTCTTTTAATGAAATTCCTGGTGCTAACAAGTGTTCATTTTTTCCTGAGTGTATTTTCCAAGCTCTATCTTCAGGCTCACTAATTTTTTCTTCTCTTTGTTGAATCTTACTATTAATGCCTTCTATGACATTTTCAATTTCACTCAGTGTGTTTTTCTGCTCACAAATTTCTATTTCGCTTTTTCGATTGTTTCATCTTTTGTTTCTTTGAGCTGTATTTCCATGTATATTGAGATGTTTTTCTATGTTT
Organism: Tympanoctomys barrerae; assembly: GCA_002564285.1. Taxonomy (NCBI): domain Eukaryota; kingdom Metazoa; phylum Chordata; class Mammalia; order Rodentia; family Octodontidae; genus Tympanoctomys; species Tympanoctomys barrerae. The sequence continues at coordinate 12,333 of NDGN011556559.1, read as the reverse complement.
TCTTTAAGCTTTTTGAGTTTCTTTATAATAACTATTTTAAATTCTCAGAGTTGTTTTTTGTTTTTGTTGTTGTTGTTGTTGTTTTGGGTTTGTTTTATTTTTGTACCGATTCCTATCTTGGAACTTTCTGGCACCCAAATTGGTTTATTAGATTAGGTCTTATTTTCCCAAAAGCTTTTGATGTTTGTTGATATACAACATGATGAGAACTGAAGCACTGAGTATTTTTCCTGTCTTCCTAATTTAGTTTTGTATGGGCCAGACTTTCTAGAAATTATAAGAAAGCTACTGATTTTCCCTGAACCTACAGCCATGTTCCCTATTTCCTACTCAATGGAATGTAGGTACATATTAGCCAGGAATCCATTATTGGCAAGTTGTCACATTTTTAGTTCTAGAGAATAATCCAAGCCCAATTTTACAACAAATACAAGGTTTTCATGTTGTTTAGAAGGTATTAGGAGGATACCTACAATGAGTATTGTTGTGTCCCCATGTTTTTTCTCTGAGGTTAGAATATGTACCATATGCTTCAGTCATGGTTACCAGCCTTGGTCAACTAATGAAGGATTCTGCTCAGCTCTGAGAATAGTCACTATGAATTAACCAGATCTATTTCCTATATCCTACCTATGGCCACCAGTGAGTCGGGCTGTGTCACACTGTGAGCCAACATCCTGCTAAGACAAGCACCATACATAAGATAGAACCAAGGCCCACACTGCAATGAACTGCTTAATGTAAGAAATACTTGTGTCCAAAAACCAATGCAACCAGCTGCAGATGATAGTGCCTAGAGGAGGAATCTAAGAAATAATAGCTATATATCTTCCTCTGGTGCTGGATTTGTTCCAGAGGCCCAACCTAGTACTATGTCTTAGGGCAAAGGCTTGTGCTTACTACTTTTCCTTCACCCAGAAGATGCAATCTTGTCCCGTAGTATGATGTCCAGGGTTGGGGTAGTGTTGGTAAAGGCAGTGTCTCAGAAACCTAGGCTAGCACTAAGCCAAATTGTACTTGTATCTAATACATATAAGACCTACTCCACCTTGGTGGTACATGGAGGACCAGCCTGCACCTGACAATGATATAGACTGACAAATAAATCCATCACACTGGGATATAGGCCTCTGTCTGATGATGGCAAACTTCTAGAGCCCCATTCATGAGTATTCTACCAGTATCAGTAATGCTTGAGGTTGGGAGAGAGACCCTTGGTCACCAAGGCTAACAGACTTGATTATACCCAAGTCTTACAGCCATAAGGGACTACAGAATTGCATGAGTAATGAAGGTATGTTCCAAGCCCATGGCAAGACTAGAAATGAGGCAGACTGCCGCTCAAATCTACTCTACTAGAGTGCAGATCTCCATGTAATGATAATAACAGTGTAGCACAGTGACAGTGAATCATTTAATTCTTCCAATGATAACAAACATCTGGCTGCCATATTCATGCTATAGGCTTGCCACTACTGGTCTACCAGGTCTACCTGTGGGCTGTGACCTGTATATGAGGCCTTTGAAACAACGCATTGTACTGATCTTCAAGCCCTACCTCTCAATACATAGGATCTTGTTCCCTACTCTACAGCCTGAGGACGGGTGAAAGCTAGCAAAGGCAGTCATCTGTGAAGCCTTACACAGTTCCAGAGGCAAGATCCATAGGTATCAATAGGCCCAGCAGTTGAAGCTGTGTTGCTGGGTACCATTCTGATTTCACAATCATAAGCCTGGCACTGTGTTGTAAGTTTTTGGTCTGGGTGCTCTTCTTTCTCCCTCCCTAAAGCAGGAAGCTTTTTTTTCCACACTAGGCTGCTTAGGGTTAAGGGGGAGATCAAATGAGCAATTCTCTTCTTCCTGAATTCCTGAGTATAGCACTTTTTTTTTTAATATGCTAAAATCAAGCACTATGGTCTCTTGTCTGATGTTCTTAGTTCTTGTAAAGATAGTTTAGTAGGAGCATAGGCATTCAACTTGGTTTTTTTGTGGGGGAAATAATCACTAGAGGACCCTGCTTTGCCCTCAATTTGAGAAATTTTCAAGTCATTTTCAGCATTTCGGAAATTGTTTTATAAAATGGGGTATACCAGAATTCTTAACATAGTTGTAAGTTTTCAACAGTATAATGGATTTATAACCATGTTTGGCCAAAGTTAATATGAAACATTCTATTCAATATATATACATTGCTTTTATATATACACTGCTTTTAAAAGCAATATATATATATATATATATATATATATATATATACATTGCTTTTATATTAGAACTATTTAAAGTCAAAGTACCTGTCTTTTAAGAGTCAGGGTTTTTTTCACAGATTTTTATAAAACATGTTAATATCACATTGACAAATTGAAATGGGATGTTAACATTTTGGGAGGTATTCTAAAACGAGCAAGAAGTAAAAGTAAGAGTTCATTTTGCCTTTCAGAGAACAAGAAAACAAGACTATTTTTCCTTTAGAGAACCAGTTGTTAAACATTTGTCAGGACTGTCCCAGCAATCATAAAAGCCAAACCATATAGATACATCCTCCTTAGCAGTGTTTTGTTTTTATTTAAGACATTTTCGGGAAAACTAAGACTGACAAATAGAATATTTTTTCCTTTTTTTTTTACTTTAAAGATAATAAAAGCAACAAAACTGACACAGAATTTCAAAATAAGATAGAAAAGTAACAGTGGTTATCATATTACATATTGTTATCTTCAAAGTACTTATGCAGATTACCAGATACAGGCATGCAAAATTGATCAAACAATATAAATGCTAACTTTCCTTTGAACCAACAAATGGAAATTAGTAGTACAATTACCTTAGCTTATATATACATATATATGTGTATATATATATACACATATATATGTATATATATAATTTCCTTTAGAGAACCAGTTGTTAAACATATATATATATGTATATATATATATATATATTCCTTCTTACTTTTCCCCTTTCCTGCATCCCAGTTGTTCTTTCCTTTTCTGAACAGTTTCCCTTTTAAAATATCACAGCTTTGACTTCTTAATTTTTATCACTCAATTATTACCAGTAACCAAAGATGTGGATTAGACACAGAGCTTATCCCCTATCCCTACCTAAATAATTATTTCTGCAGAGAATTTCAAGATGAATACTTCATGAGGAAAATAATGTCCTGAGTTCTCCCTCTCATTGTCCTAGGCTACAAATCAGAAGTCTAGCTTTCTGATACAGAACACCTAACATGCAATGCTCCTGCAAACAACGTTTGATAAATTGGTTGTATATTTCTAATCCTCTTATCTTTCACTCTTGCCTCAAGTTTTCTTAATGTCAAGTAGCATTTTGGAATTTTCTAGGATTACACAGGCTTAGCTTTCCCTCATTTATGTTGAAATTATTTTTATATTTCCATGTGGACACTTCCTCTTCTAAGGTAATAAGAAAGATACTGTTTTTAAACCTTAGAAGTTACATTTTAACTTGAGTTAGTTAAGTATTTTAGCCATATTTGAACTGCCTAGCCCCTGTTTATTAGGCCCCAATGCTGAAAGCAGTCAAAACTTCAGTAATCAGAAAGAATATTACTTTACACTGAGAACTTTTGGGGCTGTGATGAGCACTGAAGAGAAGCCTATAATAGTAGGTGGAATAAGCACAGGCACAATCAGCATCATACTACAGACTGTGTTGCAGGTTCTTCAAGGGACTTCATGTGATTCTAATAGCTGCCGGACTTTGGTGACCTATAAGGAGGTAATCTGCATTTACACATTCCTGTCATTCTAACTGCCCCAGAATGCAATGCTCAAAAACCTTCTCTGAAGATCTTTTGTGACCCTCTAATTAGAGAGTGCAGAAAAAGGAAGTTCCCTGAATTTCAGCTGTTTTCCTCAGTCTCTATAAAGGGATGAGAGGACCTGGATGGGAACATCACAGAGGACCAGAGCTTGCCATAACCTATCTCCTGAATCCTCCTTATGACAGCAGGTGTCCCTCATGATCTTGGACCCAATGATACAAATCACTCTCTCATCACAATTTTTGCCTCTGTATTTCCAAAGCAGTTGTAATGGCAATTACAAGTCACTTTTACCAATAAGGGTTATAACTGATTGCTGCTGTTAAGAAGCAGAGCAGATCAATGGCTTTTCATGTGATGGCATTATTTTTACTTACTCAGGAATCTTCCAATAATATTCACTAGAATTTAAAAGGATAGAGTTAGTTCTATATTTTACAGAATGTGACACATATATAAGTGTTATCATGGAAGTGTCACTTTCTGGTTCTAAATACAACACTAAGAAAAGTCAGGCTCAGAATCCTCAGTGAGCTACTCAGTGAGAAAAATCTCTGCCCCCCACACTTCTACCATTCAGAAGTCACAATGAACCTCCAGAGGTTCAGGCTGAAAGAAACCTCATTCCTGGCCTATACCCCAGCACTTCAAGTTGGACAGTCACCCCGGGAAGTGCCTGGGACACAAAAACCATCTCACCTGGAGGAACCAGGGTAAATCCACTAACAAGGGAAAGCATAATAACTCCTATTTTATGATCAGTTCTATTATATATCCATAGACTTTGCTCTTATAGTCTCAAGTACAAAATCAATAGCTCCTACAGTTGGCAGTTTCTAAATTGTGTTTATTGCTAATTGAATTACTGTAGCTAGGATGTCATCTCTATTGTAAGCAGTTGTTCTCCTTTGTCTAACAAAGCTCTGAGGTAATAAACTCACCACATCTCTACACCAAAAGACTGGGAATAGAGCCAATCATGAACTGATATTGTACTCTCAATTGCTTGTGAAGGTAGGATCTTGAGACAGACACAACCTATGAATTCCAACACACAGAAGATATCTCAGCAGTATAGACTATTCCTAGAGAGAACTTGATATTAGTAATATAGCTCCCTACTAGAAAAACACAGATGGATCAACACAGAAAACAACTTTTTTGAAATAGAAAATGTCAAAATAGAAGAGCAAAATCCAATCTTATATCTCCAGCCACCCATAAAAAAACATAGGAGACATCTACATAAAAATATCAGAAGCCATACACATGAAATTTTTGAAATGATAGCAACAAAGTAAAGAAACATCTCCATCAGGCTATAAAAGAAATCACATCAGAAACAATCTCTCTGGTAAAAGAAAAGAAACAACCACAAATAAAGAATTGAGAAGTATGTATAAAGACATAAAAAATAAAGAAAAAATGATAGAAATCTTGAATGAACAATATAGAAAAGGAATTAAATGCATGAAACAGAATCAAAGAGATATCAAGGAAATTAACAATTGCATTATAAGCTGGCAAAATCATTTGACCAAAACTATAGATATACTTTCAGAATTGAAGACAGCATGGCATCTAGCAATACTGTAAGGAAAGAGCTCTTCAAACTAACAAGGAAATAAGAAAAATAATGCATCAGCTGCAAGATGATGTAAAAAAAAAAGAGTATAAGACTCATAGGTGTCAATGAAACAGCAGGAGTCAACAAAAATACATAAAGACTATTTTCAGAAATAGAAAATTACCCAAGCATGGGAAAAGAATCAGACATATAATTAAGTAAGGCATATAGAACTCCAATTAACCATATCCAAAATACAACTAAACCCAGACATATAATAATCAAAATTCCAGCATAAGAACAGAATATTTTGTTAGAGAAAAGAACTAAATCACCTCTAAAGGAAACCCATGAGAAAATTGGCAGGGTTCTTAACACAAAACACAAAGTGAAGAAGAGCTTGGAGTGAAGCATTTCAGGTCCTGAAAGAAACAACTTCCTACCCAGATTGATGTACCCTGAAAAACTACCTGTCAAATTTAATGGACTAATACAATTATTCCATGATAAAGAAAAAAATAAAGAAATTTATGGCCTCAAAACCAACTCTACAGAGAGCACTGAAAAATCCTAAAAAGAGAGAAAGATGACTACAATTCCAACAACAACAATAGAAATCACCAAGCCATCCAACCAATTAAACAAAAGCAAAAAGAAGTATCCAACAGTAGGAAAATAAGATAACAAAATAAGACAATATATATTATTATAACCATTAATTTAAATGGTCTCTATTCAGCTATTAAATGAAACAGGCTGGCAGATTGGATCAAGAAACAAAATTCAACAATATGCTATATATAAGAAACATATTTAACTAGAAAGGAAATTCATGCACTGAAAATCAAAGGATGGAAAATAATACTTCATGAGACAGGAAATCATAAAAAAGAAGCAGGGGTAGCTATTCTGTTTGCAGACAATTTGAACTTCAGACTATGAATGATCAAAAGAGATTAAGAAAGTCAAAGTCACTACATACTTGTTAAGGGAAAACTTCAAGAGGAAGAGATAACAGTCATAAATATATATGCACATACACAATATATATATATATAAACATACATATACATATATATTACACAAGTACCTAACTATAAAAGATATAGTTTAATAGATATGAAAAATCAAATAAGCAAGAACACAATCATGACAGGATATTTTTGTTTTGTTTTGTTTTTGTGGAACTGGGGATTGAAGTCAAGATACTTTAAAAATCTCATAGTCAAAAAGAGATACACCAAGTAGACAAAAATCAACAAAGAAATAACATAAATAAACCAAACTTATGAAGAAATTGACTTAGCAGACATTTATAGAGTGTTCCACGCAAGAACAGGAAGATACACATTCTTTTCAGCTGCACACAGGACAATGTCTATAACAGGCCACATACTAGTTCACAGAACATGCTTATTAAGTAAATGCAAAAAAACTGAAATTGTCCCATGTGTATTATCTGACCTCAGTGCAATAAAACTAGAAAATATTGACAAAATAAATTGCAAAACCTACATAAACACATGGAAATTAAATAACATCCTCCTGAACAATCAATGAGTCACAGTTAAATTAAAGAAGAAAAAGAATAGCAAATCAAAGCAAAACAAGGCACAAAATTATAAAGACTAGAGCAGAAATAAATGCAGAAGACAGTAAGAAAATAATACAAAGAATTAATGAATCAAAGAGTTCATTCTTTGAAAGAATAAATGAAATTTTATAAAACCTTAGCTACCATATCAAAAAAAGCATAGAAAAAATCATACAATAAGTAATAAAAAGGTCAGATTCACTACATATTCTATAGAAACTCAACAGTACCTACTTTGAAAAACCGTACTTTCACAGGATGGAAAACAAGAAATGGACAGATGCCTAGATTCCTAGGTATGCCTAAATTACCAAAGCAAAATCAGGAAGATACAAAAATCCTGAGTAACCAAACATCAATCAATGAAATTAAGAACATTAAAAATGTACTAACAAAGAAAAACCCAGGTCCTGATGATTTCACAATTGAATTCTACAAGAAATTTAAAAATGATTTAATGTCAGTACTTCCCAAATTCTTTAATGAAATTGAAGGGACTCAATTGTCCCTAATTCATTCCTGGGGCAAGTATTACACTTATACCAAAATCAGAGTGAGATCCTACCAAAAAGAGAATGATAGGCCAATCACCCTAAATAACATAGATGCAAAATGTTCAGTGAAACACTAACAAACAGAATGACAGAATGCAGCAAATCAATAAGATTATACAACATGACTAAGTTGGATTCATCACAGGAATGCAGGGATGGTTAAATATACACAAATCAATAAACATAATACACTGTATCAACAGAACTGAAGACAAAATACATATGATCTCCACTGATGCATAAAAAGTTCAACATTCATTCATTATAAAAAAAAAAACTACAGAAAATCAGAAAGTCTGTCTCAACCAGATAAAATCCACCTATACCAAAACAACTGCCAACATTATACTAATTGGACATAAATTGAAAACTTTTGCTTTAAAATCAGGAAAAAGACAAGGATGTCCAAGGTCCACACTCCTGTTCAATATAATTCTGGAAAAGCAGTTAGACAAGAGAGAAGAGATATAAGTATAGAAAAGAAGTTAAATTTTCATTATTCACAGATGACATGATACTCTCCATAGAAGACCTCAAAAACTACACCAACAGAAATCTGGATTTAATAACCAAATTTAATAGTGTATCTGGATACAAAGGCAATACTAAAAAATTAGTAGCATTTCTGTACACAATGAACAATCTGAGTGAGAAAAATTAGGGAAAACAAAACACACCTTTCATAATAACATCCAGAGAGAGAGAGAGAGAGAGAGAGAGAGAGAGAGAGAGAGA
>NDGN011556558.1:5686-21511 GCA_002564285.1 Tympanoctomys barrerae | reverse complement strand
TTATGGTGAGATATGTATCGCTGTGTAATTTGCATACTCGGCATAGTGGTACATGCCTGTAATTCCAGGCTTTGTAAGGCTGAAATGGGGAGTGCCCCAAGTTCGAGGCCAGCCTGAGCTACCTAGTGAACTCAAGGCCAACTTACACTGTGCAGCAAGACCCTCTCTCAAAACCAATAAAACGGGAAGGAAAGAGGGAAAGAAGGAAGGGAAGGAGGGAAGGAGGGAGGCAGGAAGGAAGAAAGAAAAAGAAAAGAACAGCTCTATTTAGGGCAGACAATTGCTTTATATCTACTTTGTAGCTTTAGAAAGTAATGTCAGGAGGTAAGGTGGCTTTTTTAAGCAGTAATCCATTGCATTTAATTAGCGATTTACACACCCTGTAGATTAGGTTACTTTCAAACTATTTACTTTTCCACATGTATCTGATTTATTTGTGACAGGGAGACTGTATATCATCCGTAGCCCAAGTGCTGTAAAGTGCTGTAGGAAGTCATGACTGCATCTTAATTCCTCCATTTTTCTGGCTCTTATGAAATCGTTCGTGATTTGCTTTTGGGACTCTTAGCAGAGGTCATCAGACTCCTGAAATTCTCTGTTGGTTATAAGCATTGAACAGAAAGGCTGCTGTACCCTTCAGGCTGATTCCCTGTTGTCCCGGCTCTCTGGGAGACTGGTGCAGGAGGACGGCAAGTTTAAGTACATTAGGGCAACTTAGCAAGATCCTGCCTCTAAATAAAAAATTGTAAAAAAACCCCACAAAAACAGGGGTTTACCTCAGTGTAAAGACCCGAATTTAAACTCCACCGCTAAAGAACAAAGGAGGGCACGTTAAAAACACTTCAGGCCCTAAAATCTCATTACTTCATGTAGAAAATTTTCCATCTTGCCTCTTCTGAGTTGAAAACATCTTTAGCTTAATGTATTTAAAAGTTCTCATTCTTTCCACCTTTGTGTCAAAGAAAACTCTAGCAATGGTAGAATCCAAATCAGTGATTTGTCTTGAATTTATTGGTTTCTGTGCACCAAATTCATTTATATTGTTTTTACTTACAGTGTCTGGTATGACTTTAGACAGCTCCGAGGGCTCTTTTATGCTTTTTGTTCCACTTCTGTCTGTAAATTTTACTTTCACACTGCAGTAAGCAAAACTGATGGAGACATGGAGCGGCGTATCTCTTTAGGCGGAAGGGGACGTCCAGCTCTTCTAGTTTGGGCGGGCTGGTCCACACCCTGACCCCACAGTCAGTGTGCCGTTTGTCCTGGTCAGGGCTGCTTGCGTTGTTTTCTCCACGGATGAGGCTTTGTGTGGCCAAGGGTGAGCTGTGGAGGCATTCTCATGAAACCCCAGAGAGCGGTGTACATGCTTCTGCTTTTCATGTAGATCAGATAATATCAGCTCATCTGATTTTCTTGGGATTGGAGAAGCATTTCTTTAAAATGCAGACTTTTTGCCTGAAGACTCTCATTACTAGAATTTTGCTTATAATATTTGCATAAGAAAAAATGATCTAAAACAACAGTAAAATCATTAGTTAAAACTGAGTTATAGGTCTTAATATGTCTTTGAAACGTGACATTCATTTTGTTTAAATTTTAAAAGTTTTACTTTTTTTACACAGGGTTTTACTATGTAGCTCTGGCTGTCCTTGAACTCACTATATAGTCCAGGCTGGCCAAGAACTCACAGTGATTCTCACTCCTGCCTCAGCCTCCTGAATGCTGGGATTACAGATGTACCATGTCCAGCAATTTAAATTTTTTTTTACATCTCTCTTATCACCTCTCATTTTTTTTAGCTGGAATTTGGTCCTCAGCTAGCATTACTTTATTATTTTATTTTATTTGTATTTTAGGGCAGGGTCTACAGAGTCTCACTTCGTCCGCCTGTTTACAGCCTCCCAAGTACTGGGATTACAGGCGCTTGCCACCATACCCAGTCTCAGTTGCCTTGTCAGTGCACCACCGAAGGCAGAGCTGGTGCAGCAGTCCTGGGGATCAAACTGCTGGCCCCTGCATCTGCCTAAGCAGCAGCTAGCATTACTTTAAACACAGATCACATGATAAGCATACCTGCTGTCATTACTTGGAAAAACCTCAATTAGCATAATCATTTACATATATTTTGCATGCCCTCTTGGGAATTGGTGTATCCAAGTTTCCATTACTGTTCTGTCTCTACAGAACCCCATAGAGCAGTCTCTTGAGGATAATCCCACTACAATATTGAGGAAACTTAATTTTAGAGAGATTATATTATTTTCTCAATATGACACTCTCCCAAATGAAGAAGTTAGTGCTTACGATACAGTGTGACTGTGTAGATCATACCGCCCGTAAAAGGTGGATACATTTTTAATATGTGGCGAGTTTTTATCCCTGAGTTTACCATCTTAACCATCATATTATGTAGCTTTCTTACCAGAAGAGAAGTCTGAGTCAGAACTCAGGTATCTCACCTAGAACATACTCTCTGTTTAGACTCCACTTCATTCTTCTTTACACAACTTAAAGTAGATTTGGAGTCCTGGCCTTCCTGCCCATTATAATACAAAATTTTTGTAAGGAGATGAAGATTCCTGCTAGAGAAGGAGAAGCCATGTTAATGGTGGCAGTTCAGCGACATGCTGCGCGCGCTGTGGCATTCAGCTCCTAGTTCCCCTTCCCCTCTACCTTCTTCCTTAAATGGGCTGCTAGAAACTGAACTGTTACATTGTGGAAAGCATGCCTTTGAATTCATGTCACTTAGGAGCCAGTGGCAGGTGCGCTCCAGGTCGTCTTGAGTGGCCCTACTAGTCCGTGGACCCGCCACCTGTAGCTGGGGGTTTGTGTTGTAATTATCCATTAAGAGTTAAGAGTATTTTGTTGTATTAACAGGCAGAGAAGTTGATCATTGAAATAGGCTTTGCACTGTTCCTCAATCAGACTTGTTCAAACATTTTGTCATTGGTTTATATATTCTTTAATCTTCCTTGTAGGTTGGAATAATTCTTCATTATTCTACCCTTGCTACGGTACTGTGGGTGGGAGTAACTGCTCGAAATATCTATAAGCAAGTCACTAAAAAGGCTAAGAGATGCCAGGATCCTGACGAACCACCCCCGCCTCCAAGACCAATGCTCAGGTATGTAATATCTTTGTTGGGTTCAGTGCTGTTTATTTTAGTTAAAGCCTGGTTGACAACTGTAACAAAAATTGGTCAGTGTCCCTTGAGAAGTAAAATGGACCCGTGGGCTGTACTGCTCGGTTTGGGCTGCGGGCTGCCCGTGCTCGCTGCTGTGCGCCTTTGTTGGCTTCTCTGCCCTTGCGTGCTGTGCACCTGAGCTTCTCTCTACAAAGGGGACAACTCCACTTGTAGGGCTTTGCGGAGGAACGAGCACATCAGTGTGCAGAGCACCTAAGACGGTGCTCCGTCAGGCTCTGAAGTTAACCTCTTAGTTCCTTGAGGTCAGATGTCCCGTTTCTAATTTCCTCAAGAGAGAATCTACTTAATTATTCTCTACACAAGACAAAGTGGATTTGGAGTCATGGTCTTCCTACCCATTATATTTTTTAAAAATGTAAGTAGATGAAGAATCTTGCCAGAGGAGTAAAAGCTGCATCGTTGTCTCAGAGCTTATCAATGCCTCGTCTTCACCTGGCGCTGACCTAAAGACTGAAAGCACTCTCTCTGCTGTTGAGGAGCTTAAGGCCCAGGAAGAGAACTACAGGGAGTTCTTGGGAAGAACAAAGAAAGGGGCCATGAATGTGAACCACTAGGAAATTGCCTTGTGATGAAGGCAAAGGGTCGAGGAGTACCCTGAAGGGGAGCAAGCCCAGGAACCTGAGAAGTGCAGCCTGGCTGGATCCTGGGGTGTGTAGGAGCAGGAATTTCAGGGGACAAGCTGGGTCTTGTTAGGGTGCAGGCAGCCGTAGTGTCATTTTAGGAAGATGGAATAGCCCTGGTGTGGAATGTAAATTGGAATGACCTTGAACAGTGATGGCAAACCTTTTAGAGCTTTCAACGATAGCAGACAGCCCGCTGCAACATATGTGCCATAGGGTCCCCATTACTGCCCCAGAAATACGGATTCCTGGAAGGTCATTAGGCTTCTCTCTATGAGAATGGAAGCCAGAACAGTATCGTGGAGAAAAGAGGAGGAAACGTTTGAGAGGCGTGAGTTCCTTTCTGTAGGATTGATGACTGTGGGATTTAGGATGCGAAATTAAAGATGGCTGGGATCCTTGACAGAGTTGGTATTTCCATGAATTTGGAACACACTGTAAGAAAAATAGAGGATGAGAGATACGGAGCTAAGCCCAGGCAAGGTACCCACTAGGGCTGGAACCTTTTCCCGGGGTCCTGGAGCTGACCTCTGCCTTCCTTTGGAACGTGTGTATTTATGGAAGGCCAGACCTCAGCAGCTCGATGTTGTGTGGACAGGGCAGACATGTCCCTGTGCTGCAATGGAAGGGAAGCCAGCGTAATGAGGAAGCTCCCCTGGGAGACGCTGGTTAAGAAAAGAGCCAACCCTGGGCCCCATCTATGTTGAATAGATAGTGGAAAACAGAAATGACAGGGAACACCTGATAATGGCGAGGATTCCAGCAGAGAGTGGTTCCGCGGAGAATAAGGGGCTGCCGAGGTGCTCGGTATCTGCAGATATATGGTAGGGTGACATGGGGCACTGCTGTCACTTGTCTTAAAGATGCTCATGAGAGATAGTGTTTGACTAAGACCCCTGAGAGTCCAATCATTTAGCCGCTGTTCCTTGTTGCTCTGTTCTGAGAAGACACATGAAGAGCCCCTCCAAACCCTGTACGTCCCCAGGGTGGCCCACCTCTGCACATGCCCCCTTCGCTTTAGTCCAGCTCCACCCACTAGAGCTGGTCCCTCCTTTCTCAGTGTATGCAGCTTAAGCCCAAATTCATAAGGTTCTACAAGGTAAACTTACAGCAGCCACCTACAGTCAGGTGTGGAAGGAGGCAAAAAGGCCGTCTATGTGCTGAGCGGCCCGAGGAATCAGCAAAGGTCAAGGGCTGCAGAGATCCTGTGAGGCTGTCGGGAAGCTGATGGGATCTGCCTTGCAAGGATAACGTGCCTGTGAACCTGGGGATAGTTGTCCCAAGGCAACTTCAAAGACGGAGCTCTTCCAAAGAGGGAGAGGGAGACTTCCTTCTTCCCTACCCCACTCCTTTTGTTTTTTCGTCTTTTTTAGACAGAATCTCAATATGCTGTTCAGGCTGGCCTTGAGCTCACTTTGTAGCCCAGGCTGTTCTTCAACTCTCAGCGATTCTCCTGCCTCAGCTTCCCGCGTGCTGGCATTACAAGAGTGCCCCACCATGGCTGGCTACCATCTTTCCCTTTTTATTCCTGCCAGGCTGCAAGCCTGTTAGCTGATGCTCCCCACACCAGGCTGGGTCTTCTCTCTTCAGTAACAGTCATCCAAACACAGGCAGGACTGTGATAAAGCCATCTGCTGGGTGTTCCTTATGCAGGTGGACATGCTGGTTAGCTGTGATACCACACAGCGCTGCTGCATAGAAGGGGGCAAGGGCAGCCTGTGAGCTTCTCTTGATCCCCAGAGGCAGTCTCATAGCGTGGGAAGCAAGGCCGCTGATTCTGCCTACTTTCAGGGGCTGGGAGCAGAAGATAGAAGAAAAGAGACGGTTTAAGAAAAAAGCCTTAGAAGATGAGGGAAACTTTAAATGACTTTAAACTAAAAATACAAGGAGTAGAGCGGGAGATTTTTAAGTAGTACAATAAAAGATCTTTGGTATCAGAGTTTCTGAGCTGCAAGGATGATGGAAGCCAAGATACATTTTGGAAAGGATGCTTTCTTTCTAGTAAAAAGCAGAAGGGAAGGTCCAGCAAAATAGCTCAGTGGACTATGCATCTGCTTAGGCAAGCACAGGGACGTGTGTTCAATCCCCAGTACCATATGCTGCGCCCCTGGGCACGCTGAGCTCGTCAGAGTCTGGACATGGTGGCATATGCCTATGATCCCAGTACTGGGGAGGCTGCAAACAGAAGGATCATGAGTCTGAGCTGCATAGGGAGACCTTGTATCAAATACATTAAAAAAAAAAAAGCTGGGGAGATGGCTCAGTAGAATAAGTGCTTTGCTGGCAAGCGCAAGGACCTGAGTTCAATCCCCAGTTCCAAAAAAAAAAAAAGCAAACGGGAGTTACTAAGAGGAAGATGAAGCTTGCATGTCTTGCTTTCCCTTTATCCCGACAGCATGATTCTAGTTTTATAGGTGTCTTTGGCGACACTCTTCTCATCTTGAAGGATTTTGATCAGTGTATAATGGCAAAGAAATGCTCTGTGAAGTAACAAGTCATAAATATTGCCTTTATCCAGCCTATTCAAGATTCAAGGCTGTGTGTCAGAGAGGGTAGGAGTGTCCCGCCAAGGCAGCAAGTTTTGCTCAGAAAGCTCAACAGTCTTCAGGCCACAAAGTCATCCTTGGTAGGACCAGGCACTGCCTTGTCACCCACAGTTCTTACCGAGCCTCTGGCCTCTGTGTCCAGGGATGTCCCGCTTATCTGCTGGAAAGGATCTGAAGCTGTTGAGATCCGAATAGCCTCCCTGTTTAATTCTGTGCAGGGGGGTGGGGGGGGGGCGGGAGGAAGCAGTACACCCAGATGGCCTGGAATATGCAGGCTTAGCTGAACATCAGTAGCACTCATACGTCACTGCTTTTCTGTGAACCCGAGCACTGTGAAATTTTAATGTCTGTTTCATAAGGGACCAAATTTCCCTTTCACCAGCTGGATCTGATAAAAACCTCCAAAACTAAAGTGAAGCTAGAACTCTACAGGCAGTGGCTGAGTGTTCTTTTTTTATCCACCAGGTGGCAGGAGCTGACCAGCTTTCCTCGGCTCAGAAACTTCCTAGGCCTTAGAGTTTTAAAAAACCAAATCTAAAAAAACCAAAGCAAAACGGGAACGCTTAAAAAATAATCTCTGAGGCATGCATTCTGTTGCACTGAGGTGCGGCAACAAATATGCTTTACAAGAATTTAGAATACTGAACGGCTGTTCCCATTTTTCCTCTTCCTAGGTTCTATTTGATTGGTGGTGGGATCCCCATTATAGTTTGCGGCATAACAGCCGCAGCAAACATCAAGAATTATGGCAGCCGGCCGAGTGCACCCTAGTGAGTATTTTGTATTCTCTGTATACTTGACCCAATTGCTTCTCTTAAAGTATTTTCTAAGCACCGCATTTTATTGAAATTCCTTAGCTTGTTGAAACGCATAGCGTCTGATCTGGCTCACTGTGTTCTTTTCTAGTTGCTGGATGGCATGGGAACCCTCCTTGGGAGCCTTCTATGGACCTGCCAGCTTCATTACTTTTGTAAACTGTATGTACTTCCTAAGCATATTTATTCAGTTGAAAAGACACCCTGAGCGCAAATATGAGCTCAAGGAGCCCACGGAGGAGCAGCAGAGATTGGCAGCCAATGAAAATGGTGAAGTGAATCATCAGGATTCAATGTCTTTGTCTCTGATCTCGACATCAGCCCTGGAGAATGAGCACACTTTTCATTCCCAGCTTTTGGGGGCCAGCCTTACCCTGCTGTTATTCATCGCGTTGTGGATGTTCGGGGCCTTGGCCGTTTCTTTGTATTACCCCTTGGACCTGGTTTTTAGCTTCGTTTTTGGAGCCACATGTTTAACCTTCAGTGCGTTCATCATGGTTCACCATTGTGTTAATAGGGAGGACGTTAGGCTCGCGTGGATCATGATGTGCTGCCCAGGACGGAGTGCGTATTCAGTGCAGGTCAACGTGCAGCCCCCCACCTCAAGTGGGACGAACGGAGAGGCATCCAAGTGTACCAATAGCAGTGCCGAGTCCTCATGTACAAACAAGAGTGCATCAAGCTTCAAAAACTCCTCCCAAGGCTGTAAGCTCACCAACTTGCAGGCTGCCGCAGCACAGTGCCACACCAACTCTTTGCCTTTGAACTCCAATCCTCAGCTTGATAACAGTCTCACTGAACATTCAATGGACAATGATATCAAAATGCATGTGGCACCGTTAGATGTGCAATTTCGAACCAATGTGCACTCTAGCCGCCATCATAAGAACCGGAGCAAAGGGCACCGGGCAAGCCGCCTCACGGTCCTCCGAGAATATGCCTACGATGTCCCCACGAGCGTGGAAGGAAGCGTTCAGAATGGCTTGCCCAAGTGTCGGCTGGGCAACAATGAAGGGCACTCTAGGAGTCGGAAGGCTTACTTGGCGTACAGAGAGAGACAGTACAACCCACCCCAGCAGGACAGCAGCGATACTTGTAACACACTTCCCAAAAGCAGCCGGAATGTTGAAAAGCCTCCTTCAACTAGCAGTAAGAAAGACGCGATAAGGAAACCAACTGTGGTTGAGCTTGAAAGTCAGCAGAAGTCTTATGGCCTGAACTTGGCCATTCAGAACGGACCAATTAAAAGCAGTGTGCAGGAGGGGGCCCTGCTCGGTACCGATAGCACTGGCAATGTTAGGACGGGGTTGTGGAAACATGAAACTACTGTGTAGCCTTGTCGGGCTTCTTCAGCAGAAATTAACAAGCTGTGACATTCACATTCCTTTAAGCTGTGAGCTTTTGGAAACAGTTTACAGCCACCTTAGGAATTCAGAACAATTTTCAATAAACTCCTGTTTTGGATTTTATGTATTTTATATTCCCAGTCTTTTTTTTTTTTTTTAATTAAACTAAGTCCTTTAAAACACCAGTTTACTTGTCAAAACACCAATAAGACATTTGGGGAATCTGAAATGTAATTTCTTAGAATCTGTAATGCCTACTTCACATTTCAGGTTTGTATTTAATAAAATGAATAGGTGTTTGTCACTTTGTCGTTTTTATGTTTTACATTCTAAGGATTTAGCTCTGTTTTAGTAAACTTATGCAGTGAGGAGTTTTTTTGTTTGTTTGTTTGGTTTTGGTTTTGGTTTTGGTTTTTTTGTGTTTTAGGGAAGGGTTTACAGGGTGTTCAGGATCTCACTATTAGATTGGACTCATAGTGATCCTCCTGCTTACAGCCTCCCAAGAGCTGGGATTACAGGTGAGTGCCACCACGCCCAGTCTCAATTGCCATCTCAGCGCTCCCTGGGGGCGGGGCCAGCACCACAGGCCCAGGCATCAAAGCCCTGGTCTCTGCGCCTGCTTGCAGGCACTTTAATCCACTGAACTATTTGGCCGGCCCCACAGTGAGATATTTTAATGAAAATATATGTAAAATAGTTTCAGGCCTATTAATATGGTTAACTACTGACTAACATTTAAATCAAGTGTTTTTGGAATTGATGTGCTTTATAAATGTAGGTTTTTTTGAACCTGGAATCAAACTCAGGAATTTGTGTGTGCTAGGCAGGCGCTGTGCTGCTGAGCTGTATTACTGGCCTCTTACATGTAGTTTCAAATGCTAGGGATTTTTGGAAAAGAACTCACAGAGTGGCTTTTATAAATGGAAATGCCTAAAACCTTCTGAATTGCATAATTTTACTGTATCACTTCAGCCATCTTCATACTCTTTTTCAGCACTTCAGTAGCTCTTCTGTGATCTTTAATTGGGCTTAGTGGCATGTGCTTTAGTTCTGCTGTGTGTAGAGTCCTGCACCTGGGCTACCCTTGAATGGAGATGAAGAGCTACCACATGCACTTCGCTTGGGCGTACTGTGGGTTCTTCACTGCTAGCCTTCATGTTGGCTTTTGTTTTGTACTTAAATGAGTACGGTTCCTTAGGTCCACCCTAAAGTAACGACCTTTGAATTCCATTTCAGTTGATCCCCCAGTTTTCATTAGGCGTTGGCCCTCCGCGGCAGTCCTTTTCCTCTGGCCTGAATCTCACTGAGGTTCCCAGTTCCCTCTCATCGGCAGGACCGTGCCTAGAAAAGTTCACAACTTATTTCTTTTTTTAGCAAATTCTAATGATTTGAATCAAAGCAGACAGAAGTCACATATTTAAGAAGCTCTAAGAAAGGCAAGCAGTTTAGCCTGGTGAACCTCAAATTCCGAGAGAGTAACTGCCGGCTTTCAGAGAGCCGTTCTCAGGGACACCAGCCACGGCTGGGCAAGTGTTCACCTTTCACTAGAGTGCTGCTTTAAAACTACGTTACTTTGCTTTTCCATAGTGAAGCTGGTATTTCTATTGCAGATTGTTTGTAGGACGGCGTAGAGACATTGACGGCCATGCACGATGGCCAAGGAATAGATCAAAGCGTTGGCGCGGCTGATACAACTTCCTAGACGCTTGTCGTAGGTTGCTCTACTCTGTGCAGACGGAGTTCGGAAATGACAAAGCTAAGCTCAGAAGAAGCAAAATGCACAATCCTCCCTTATTGCTGTTTTTACTTTACTCTTTTTTGCAGTTCATTCTTTCAGGGTCTACCTTGTTTACCTGCCCTCTTGTTCAACTCTCTATATAGAGAGAAATTTGTTGCTTTCTTTTTCCCACCTTTCCATAGACATTGAATTTTTCTTTTCTTGGAATTTTTTTCAATAAGCGTTTATTAATTTAACTATAACTTCTTTTAAATAACAGAACAGGAGCTAGGGATGGGAGGGATCAACCATGAGGGCTGACTTCATACATCTCTCCCATTTGGGTGAATTAAAGTTTGATGTTCGTGTATGGGATTTGTGTGTTTCTCCCCACCTTTGGCATTCATAACTTATGGCTTGTTGCTGGCTAGATTTCTGTATTTTCCATAGAATTGTAAACTTAACAGATATTTCTGTTTTCTTAGAGATCAGTGCATTTATTTTCCTTAATTTAAGAAAGTGATAACCAAATCCCAAAGAAATTAAGAGTTGCTAGACAGGCTGGCAGGTTACACCATCCAGGACTAGGACTGTGTTTCTGACACTGAGGTCGCTGGGCTTGGTACATTTTCTTACCTCTCCAGTACTGCTTATCTGTTATTCTGTCATGCTTAGTTCTTATCTAGGTGGTTTTGTGTTTTCGTTTCATAATGAGGTGCCGTTCACTTTATTCTACTTAGAGGACCACATATGACTATTTTTTTTTAATTCCATGGAAATTAGTTTTTAATTGTGCTATATAATGTATATGATTTTATATATAAACTATGCCGTACACTGATGGAACTTGATTTTATATTAAACTTCTCACATGACAAATAGAAATTTGTTGTGAGGTGGTAAGTTAGTTTGTGTGTACATATTTTAATGAAGAGTCATATGCTAGTATAAACGCCTGTTAGGATCTTGGATCATTTATAGTAAGTGATTTCTAGATCTGTGGGTATTTTATGTATATAGCAGTATAGCTACATCTGTGTTCATACATGTATGTAAATAATATAGGTGCCAACTTATGTGTGGCTGCTCATCAGGCTTGTTATAAAGGAAAAAACAATCTATTAAGGCAGGTCTGTGTGCTTCAGGCATTGGGTTAGATTGCCCAGACTGAACTTGGATGAGAACATAAAGAGGAAATAAATTAACTGCAAGCATCTCATGCAGGAATTAAGCTAAATAAATCCTCAGTGAAAATGATACAACAATCCCAATTTTTGCCATGTTGATTTTTGTCCTTTTAGACTCTACGGCTCATTTAAGAAAGCCATCCTTCTTTATCTGTTCTACATCTGTGGATTCAGTGATGCAGTGAATATATTTTTAAAAATTACCTATGTATTGAACATGTAAAGACTCCTTTGCTTATTCCCTAAAAACATACAATAACTAGTTGTGTAGCTTTGTATTGAATTGGGTATTATAAGTAACCTGCAGATGATTTAAAATATGGAGATACGTGTGCAGGGTAAATGCAAGTGCTCTATATTTTATGTAAGTGACTTGAAGTGTCTCTGGATCTTTGTGTTTAAGGAGTCCTGGAACCAGCCCACCACTAGATACCAGTGCATGACTCTACTTTCTTCCACAAGTTTAATCAGTGAGAGAAATATACTTGTAATTACTTCTGACATTTCCTAAACTTGAGTCAGTGCATCATGTTTACTGATTTGCCTACATTATTGTTATTATTAATATTTTCTTTCCAGAACCAAGGTTTGAACTCAGGCCCTTGTGCTTGCCAGGCAAATGCTTGTTCTACTGCACAATCTCCCCAGCCCCTGATTTGCCTATATTATCTTTAATATTTATATTAATGTCACAGTGATCAGCTCATTTTGCTTTTACTAAAATGTAGGTAATAATGAACTCGGTAGATTATGTTCACAAACAAAGCAAATTTCCCAAATTATAATCAAAGCAAATTTCTCAAGGAAAATTTATAATTATTTATAATCTGTCCATTCTAATAATCCGAGTACATGCTGCTTGTTCTCAAAGATGACTATAAGGAGCAGGAAGATTCTGCTTTTAAATATTGGTCATGACTTGAATCTCCTAAATTACTTAGGGCCTCCATTGTAGAGCCAGGCCTTCTCTTGGCCACTGGAGTGTGATACTGGGTTATAGGAACATTAATTGATCAACATAGTCTTAGTCTTTGTAATGTATATTAGTTTAGTCTTCACAGGCTGTTTGATCCTGGTCTTTCCACCCCTGTTTCTGTACTCAGCTCCCATGAAGTGAAGTTTCCAGGCAGCCTTTAGTCAAAGAATTACTTTTTGAGCCTTTTTTCACCAGGCTTACAAGAGCCTCAGAAGTAGATCCTGAGCATGAATTGCAAGGATAGGAGTATTGAGAAAGTCTCTTTTCTGCTGGAAACGACTCATTACTGTCTTCGCTTATAGAGTTGAGTGTTTAGGATTAACTCCTGACCAAAACGATATTAGATGATTATATAACAAACTTGCCTCATGCTGTTTGAAAGGCATATTGATCTTTTAATTGTTTCCTACTTACAAAATGATAAGAAGAAAATGGAGAATGTGTTTGTGTTGCTTACTTCATTATTTGCAACTTCCATCTGGTCTAATCCATTTCGACTGCTGCCATCTGGCTTGGGAAGTACTGAAGACTTTCATCAGAGTATTCCAGATAATCTTCAAAAAGTGTAAAATACTTCAAGAGGACTCTTCAGATGCAGCTAACTGGGTGTTTCCAAATGAAATCCAGCGAACTGCAGTTCTCCAGTCCTTTTTTTCATTCTGTCTTAGCATAGAGTACTGATGAAGGGTTACTTTTACAGATCAGTTTAGATTGTTCAAGTAAATAAATATATATGTTCATATATATTAAATACATAAGATATGATTGGTTGCAAAGATGATAGTCCTGACTACTAGCCCAGCTTGAAGATTATGTCCAGCTGTGCATTCTATTTAAAAATAGGAGTGGAGATCCAGCACAAAATAGGATTTTTAAAAAAATCAGTGTCCATTCCTTTATAATAAAACTGATTTAAAACATTCATTTAAAAGTCAGCTATTGACAATTTTAATTGGCTTTTAATGGAGAGTTTTGTTTTCTTTTTAACTTTCATGTTCAATCTGGGTGAAGTGCTGCTTGAAAGGACAGTGCATCTCGGGGTTGAAGACGATAAAAGCTTCTTACTGAAGCAATAGCCTTGCATTTATGTTGTGGTACTGACAGCTCACCTCACCCACACTTCTTCCTTTTGTGTCTTTTACCACTTCTTGATCTTTCTGCAGAGAAGGGGGGATAGAAAGCACATTGGAGGATATTTATGACTCCCAGCTAGAGATCACATGGCATTTCTACATCCAGTCCATGGCTTGAATACCACTGTGTCACATGAACTGCAAATAGAGTCAAGCCATGTGTCCAGGAGAGAAAGGTGGATGGTCTGGAGAATAAATAATTTGCCACAGGGACAGATTCGTGGCACCCACAACTGAGTTTTATTCCCACCTACTCTTTAGTGCCACTTTAAAAAATGAAGCACTGATCTATGACGAGTGCCAGGCAGAAATATTAATGTTCGAGTCGATTTGAAGATGACTTGGTGGTCAATATCTTAGCCAACTGGGGCTGCCATGTCAGAAGGACCATTGATGGGAAGGATCAAGTTGTCTCCATTCTGGAGGCTGGAAGTCAAGAGGTCAGCATGACTGGATTGTGGTGGGGGCTCTTCCTGGCCTGTGGAACCTGCTTTCTTGCTGTATACACACGTAGCCCTCTCTCTCACATCTCTTCTCCTAAATAAGGAGAACAAGCCACTATTTGCTTCCACTTCTAAATATTAACCACATTCATGATTAAGATTTCAAAGGAGTCCCACATAAGACTCAAATATACTCTCTATAGCATTCTGCTTTTATTCCCCTTTCCCTGAAGTTCATGTTCTGTTTAGTCCTAGCCACATGAAAAGTCTTCATTCCAGCACCAGTCTAAGGCCTCTTCTGTCACCCAAAGTATATGCACCTTAAAATGCAAGGTGTGAATTATCCTGTGGTAAAATTCTAGCTGTCAAATTATGAAACCATACATACTGTGCTGTCCCATAAAACAGTAGAATAGACATAGAATAGAAATCCCCATTCCAAATGAAATAAGAATGGGTGAAAGTCTTCATTAGATCCAAACCCTAGCAAGGATAATCCCAATAGACTTTGAGAACTAAAAGTAATCCTCTGAGTAGATGTTTTGCCTTCGAATGGGAGCGGCACCATTCTCTAATACCCCAGGGAACCACTAATAAAATTATTGCTTCTGTGATCTTACACGTTGGTGCCCTGGATATCTTTTAAAAGAAAAGGATGCTTACACCAAGAGATGCAACTCCAATTCCGTTGAGTGGTAAGATGGGATGTGACCAGGCCATTTCAGTACCCTCATGCCACCTAATCTACTGGCAAAGAGGGAAGTTAGTATGCTGGCTCAGGAGATTGATTCTGAATGCCAACAGAAAAATTATTCCTTAATGAAGATAAGGAAGACTCTGTGTGTGTGTATGTGTGTGTGTTCATGCGTGCATGTGTGCGCTGAGACAGTCTTGCTACATATTTCAAGGAAGTTTCATTTGGACTTACTATGTAACCCAGGCTGGTCTTCATCTCCACTGTGATACTCCTGCCTCAGCCTCCCAGCTGCTGGGGTTACAGGAGTGCCACCATCCCCAGCTTGTCTAGAGCATCCTTAAGGCATTTCTTAGTGTCACTGCCTCCTTTATATTATGGTCAGAACTAAGCCCAAACCAGAGAGGAGTACTCAGACCCTTTGGGAATGAAGGCTTGAGTCACTCCATCAGATAAATACAGTGAACTGCTATGTTTGCTGGAAGCAAATAGAATACAGAAAATGCATTAGAAGGTGATAGCTAGAAACCACTAGCAACAACCATGTGACCATGTGATCCTCCTGTTTTCATCCTCCGTAGTGCTGGGATGACAGGCGTGCACCACCATGCCCAGTTGGGGTGGCCAGCTCAGTGCAACTGGGGGTGGGGCTGGTGCAGCACTTGGTGCCGGGGATGGAACTTTGCACTTGCTGAGCAGGTGCTTAGTCTGCTGAGCTGTCTCACTGGTCCTAAAACTTCACATTTGATCCAAGTGTACGAAGTGTTTTCATATACAGCTTCTCATCTGAGGTCCCAGTTGTTCTTTGAGGTAGTTATTTTCACTCACTCTTCCCTCCCTCTTTTTGAAAATGAGGTCAATGAGGCTCAGAGAAGTAATGGGATTTGTTCAAGATCTCACAGCTGATAAGTGGTGAAACTGGGCCTTGATTCCAGAGCCCCAGAGAGAAATAGAATATTCTAGTTCTGCAGCTATCGCTATGAAGGTGAGTGGATTTCCCACCCCTTCGGAGTGGGGCAGCAGGCTGAGGAATCAGAGCCTGAGTCAAGCTTCTTAAAATGGGGTTTTAATCATTTTCCTGGACTGGGGAGATGGCTCAGTGGAATAAGTGCTTCCCTGGCAAGCACAAGGGCCTGAGTTCAA
>NDGN011556557.1:2272-13033 GCA_002564285.1 Tympanoctomys barrerae | reverse complement strand
ACTAGATCAGACTTGGAGTGATCCACCTGTTTACAGCCTCCCAAGAGCTGGGATTACAGGCACGTGTCCCTACACCCAGTATCAATTGCTGTCTGAGCACACCCCAGCACAGCAGGCCTGAGGATCAGACCCCCGCCCCTGTGCCTGCTTGCAGGCACTTTAATCCACTGAGCTATTTGGCCAGCCCTGAAATGTGGAGCTTTAAAGACAGATCTGTACATTACATAAGCCTGATGCTGCAACAGATCACCACGTTGCCTAGAGAAAGTTAACTATTCCATGGCAGATATTACGTTCTGGTTCAATTGAAAAATATTTGGATTATTAATGTTGCCATCTTGCCCCATATCATACATGCATTTGCATATCTTGGTTAGAAGCAGGTAAGTTGATTTGGCCATAATGTGACCATGAGAAAAGATGTAATAGGGGTGGCCAGATAGCTCACCTTGGGCAGACCCAGGACCTAGTTCAATCCCTAGTGTGCCCTTGTAATCCCAGAGCTTGGGAGGCTGAAAACATGAAGATCTCTATGAGTCCAATCTGTGTAGTGAGATCCTGTAGACCCTGTACTAAATACATTTTTTAAAAAAGAAAGACAAGAAAAGATGTATTGAAAATAACCTAGAGGCAACAGATCTTGGGGATGTGAGTTTTGGGGCATGTGGTGGTGGTCCATTTGCTAGATTTTAGTTTGTTTGTTTTTGGTGCAGGATCTCACTACATAGCTCAGACTTGTAGTGATCCTCTTGTTTTCAGCCTCCCTGGTGCTGGAATTACAGGCATGCACCACCACACCCAGTGTGTGATTAGATTATTTCAGTCAAACTTATTCAAGGTTATCCATGTTGCAGCATGTGTCAAAATTTTATTCCCTTTGAAGGCTAAATAATGTTCTATTGCATGTCTATTCCATGTTTTGTTTGTCTACTTACTCTGTCATGGGCACCTAGGCTCTTTCTATCTTTTGGCTATTTTGAATAATTCTGCTATGAATATTAGCATACAAATATGTTTGAATCTCTCCTTTTAACTGGATATATACTCAGAAGTGGACTTATTGAATCATGGGGTACATGTTTGCTTTTCTGTTTTCCACAGCTGCTATAGCATTTTATATACTGCCTTAGTTACTTTCTTGTGGCTGGGACAAAGTATTTTGAAATCTCATTTTCAGTCCATGGATAGCCCACTCCAGAGCAGAAATGTGAGGGTGCAGCAGAGGAAAGCTATTCAACCCATGACACCCAGGAAGCAGGGAGTGGAGGGAGTATTGGGGGCAGGAACACACTTGTCCAGTCACAACCCTAGTGACCCATTTCCAACCTTCCAGCCCACTTCCACTCCGGAGACCCTAGCTGCACACTCAACTGCTGAACTCATCAGTGAAATGAACTCTATGATGAGTACCATGCTACCATTATCCAGTCTCCTATGAAATATACAAGACTTTGGGAGGACATTTTAGTTTAGACACAATACAGAGGTCTTTCCAGTTTCTCCACATTCTTTCCAAACTTCTCCCTTTCTCTCCCTCCATTTCTCTCCACCCCACTAGACCAATTCTAAAGGGTATGAAGTGCTATCTCATTGTGATTTTCCCTATTCACTCCTGATGCACATTTCATGTACTAGCCAATCATCTTTATATCTTTGTAGAAATGGTTCTTTAAATCCTTTATTCACTTTTGCATTGAGTTGTTTTTGCTATTGTTCAGTTGTGACAGTTTTTCATACATTCTGGGAATTAATCCCTTACCAGAATTATAGGTTACTAGTATCATCTCTTATCTTGTGATTTCTGTTTTCACTCTTTTGACAGCTTCCTTTTAGTGCAAAAGTTTTTAATTAAAAAAATCTTTTATTATTTGTGATTTTGGTGTGATAGTAAGAAATCATTACCCCATCTAACATCATGAACACTTTTTCTGTGATTCCTCTAAGAGTTGTAACTCTTACACTTAGGTGCTTAATTCATTTCAGAGCTTTTGTTTTGCTTTAGTATATGATATAGCATAAGGGTCCAACTTAATTTTTTGCATGTAAGACTTCAGGTTTTTCAAGCACCATCTGTTAAAAGATTGTCATTTTTACTGACAGTGCATGTAAAGATTTGATTCTGGACTCTATTTTATCTTTTGATGTTTGTGACAGTTCCCATGCAAGCACTATATTTTTTACTACTATAGAAAGTTTTCAAATTAGAAAGTATGAATCTCCAAATTTTGTTCTTTTTTCCTTCTGTTCTTTCTTCTTCAAGATTGATCTGGTTACTCAGAGTATTTTGGGAGTCCATAAGAATTTGAAGATGATGAGTTAGTTTTATTTCTTAAGAAAATCCTATTCGGATTTTTATTGGGACAGCATTGAATCTGTAGATTCGTTCTGGTAGTGGTGTCATTTTAATAGTAATTCTTCAAATCCATAGGATATCTTTGCTCTTATTTATGCCTTTAATTTCTGTTACCAATGTTTTCTAATTTTCAACGTTTGTTTTTCTGCTTCATGATTTAGTTTATTGCTAAACATTTTGTTCTTTTTGATCCTATTGTACATGGAATTATTTCCTAATTTTTCACTTTAGGTTGTTCAGTGGCCATGCTTAGGAATTCAAACTGGCTCTTTGGTGCTGATTTTATGTCTTGAAACTTTGATGTATTTTTTAGGCAGCTCTAATATTTTTATGTGGAACCTTAAGTATTTTGTATTTTAACATATTATATGTGAACAGAAAGAGTTTTACTTCATCCTTTTGAACTTGAATGTTAAAGACAAGGCAATTAAACACTGCTTTTTTCCTCCCTGGTTGCTTTGGCTACAGCTTCTAATATCTTGTTGAGCAGAAATGAAAACAAGAACTCTTATCATGTTCCTGATCTTAGGGGAAAAGCTTTCACCATTGAGTGTGATGTTAGAAGTTGGTATTTCACTAAAGGCCTTTATCATCTTGAGATGACTAATTGATTTTGTATTAGTGAGACCATCTTTAACATGGAATTGGATTCAGAGGGGTAAAGACAATACCTTTGGTTATTTTGTTTCCACTGGCACAATAGTGCTCCTAAAGGGTTGCAGCCTGTGTACTGAGGATATGTGAGAGGATGCCACGAGGTACACACACTAATGCAGCATCAAATAACATTGGGTTCCACTTTCCCACTGGGAGAATTTTATTTCTCACATAAAATTATTTTTAAAACTACATCTGGTTATAGAAATATGTTGCAATTACTTTCTCTCATTGCTAGAACAAAATACCTGACACCCAAAATTAAGGAAGGAAAGGTTTGCTTAGCTCATAGTTAGTGGAGGTTTCAGTCCATACTCAGTTGGTTCTAAGGCAGAGTGGCACATGGCAGAGGGCAGCAGTTCATGACTGTGGAAGACAGTGAAGAGCAAAAGAAGGAGCAGCAGCCATGGCAACTAGCAAGCCTCTTTCCCTTCCTCACATTGTATCCAGATTGCCCACCCCAGGGGAGTGTAGCAATCTCACCCATAATCCCTGCATTGGATCATGAATTAATCACAAATTCTAGAAGCTGCCCCAGTCACTGCATGAGGCTTTGGGGAGACAAGTAGACACAAACCATAACAAAATGAAAATGTCTCGGTCTGGTGATACTATAACAGTTATTTTTAAAGGAAAAAAAATAGAATTTCATTTCAGTATTTTTAACAAACCACAGTATCTGAATTTTAGTGGTATTCCCTTACTTTATTTGTAGTTAATTTGCCTTCTATTTCTGACAAATGTTACAGATTTTCCACTTATTTTTAACCTGTGAAATAGTTATAAAATATTTTACTTTAAGAGAGTGTATTCAAGTAATATACAAGGGTTGCTTTTCAGACAGTCATGAAAATGTATTGGATTGATTAAGGTTTCATTTTCCAGTGTCAGAAGAGAGTTTGAAGCAAGTTCTTTTCTTAACAATGAAGTAGACCTTGCACTAGGGATACAGATATGATCAATAGATATGAATGTTGATGATGGCCGACCTTCCCTAAAATTAATGAGAAAGAAAGAGGAGGCTCCCTGGATGAAGAAGAATAAAGAGCAATAGCCTCTTAATCTCCACACTGACTCTTACATGTGCCTGCTCAGTGAAGATCAACGTTTGGGTCAGTGTGTGGCAACAGAGCAACAGAGGGGCACGGGATGGATGCGTGGCCTATTCTTGTTGGAAGCTTTGGATTGTCAGTCATTGGAAAATAATGTACACTTGCAATTGGTAGCTGCAATTTCCAGGGTGGGGCTGCTCAGGCACATAAAACTTGTTCTTAAAATCCCATGGTTTTGAAAACCAAGCACATTTTTACATTTCAACATGTAATTGTTTCCTCTCTGTAATGCTCATATAAGTTTAAAAATATTATGAAGGCAGCTTTACATTTAAGGAAGACCTGTAAATGTCATCTATCTAGAAACTATCAGATGACCAAGGGAAAAAAAAAACATTTTCTATCAAGAGGTTACAAGTATTTGGAGGTTTGAATATTCTCCTCACAAAGAGATTGTCTGGGAGTCCCTTATTATGACAGCAAACAGTTGTATCAGTGGATATAGCAAAAAGTCAGGGCGGTGGCACCTGAATGACTGAAGTTTGAGAAATATGAAGCAAGACAATCTTTTTGTATGATATGAATGTATTTTCCATCTTATCTTGATGTTACTGAACATTCGATTTGTGTAACTCCTTCAGCTCTGAGTTTCTAATCATCCGATGACATTTGCATAGTTATTGGCTGTTGACACCCAGAAATAACGCTGGTTACATGGAATTAGAGAAATTCAATCTATGTAACAGTTATTTTTTATTGAAATCTATTCAGTTAACTCTTGGGCTTTAAATGTCAACTTGAGAAGTTGGATCACATGATTATGCAAATGAAAAAGAACCCATTTGTTGGAGGGTTGGCAACACTGGATGCTCACCATACACAGCTAAAGTTTATGGATGCCACTGCAGGATCAGTACTCGGGTAACCATTGATGTTCCCTGTCCTTTATGCACCCTGCTTTGGATTGAGGTGAATTCCAAAGGCTGCTCTCTGACAGGCTAGCTAGGTCCTGGTCCAATGAAGAGAGTCATTTGAGGCCATCTTTCAATTAACTGCTAGTGGGTCTTTATCCTCTTCCCTTCTGTCCCTAAAATAACCAATGATGAACTCAATATGAGAACTTATAAAGTGGTTAGTGGCTGAGAATAGTTACATGATCTTGGCAAACAAAGACAGGAGACCAACTCCACTTGGTTTAAAATTTATTTTTCTGGTTTTATTCAATTTTTGATAACTTTCTATGTATGTGTTACAACTCCGTTCCTCTTCTCTTCCCTGTCATTTTTCCTTCCCCTTTTCCTCTCTTCTTCCTTATTTCCCCCTTGACTTCCTTCCTTCTAAAGATACTTATTGAGTACTACCTTGTATTCTATCCTGTTTAGGGGCAAAGGATCAAATAGCTAGATAGTCACAGTGTTTTGGACCTTGTAGCCTAGTAGAGAGGAAGAGAAACAGATTAGCATTAATATTGATTATTGTTAATTGCTGCTAGATGAGATCTGTGTACTAGACACTCCTTCTAGACTTTTATATGTGTTGACTCATTTAGCTCCACTGTAATGGTATGAGAAAAGTATTCGTATTACACATTTTACATATAGGGAAAGTGAAGTCCATAGGTTTTTTAAAAAATATTTATTTATTTATTTATTTATTTTTATTTGGTATAGGGTCTAGCTGTGCACCTCAGAC
This sequence comes from Tympanoctomys barrerae, assembly GCA_002564285.1. NCBI lineage: Eukaryota > Metazoa > Chordata > Mammalia > Rodentia > Octodontidae > Tympanoctomys > Tympanoctomys barrerae. The sequence goes on along the minus strand of NDGN011556557.1, from coordinate 7,279 downwards.
TCATAGTGATCCTTCTGTTTCAGTCTCCACAGTGCTGGGATTACAAGTGTAAGCCACCACACCTGGTTTTGGGGCAAGCTTGGTGCACCTAGGGTTCTGGGGCCAGCATGGCATTCAGTATCTAGGATCGAACCCAGGTCTTTGCGCTTTCCAAGCAGGCACTTAGACTACTGAACTGTCTCCCCAGCCCCTAAGTCCATAGATCTTAAGTAACTTGCCTGAGATCATGCAGGTAGGAAATGGAGAACTCCAGAAGTCTGGTTCTTGAATCAGCACTCTGAAACTCTTTCCATATGCACCATGGAAAGGACCATTAGAGAAGCAATGTAGAGAGCCACAGGATCTTAGGAAATACTATGGTATCACAGGAGAGAAGCACTGTGTGGTGTAATGGGGGTGACGGTGGTGCAATTGGCAGAGAGAACTGGAGAAGTCAGAGAAAGGATATGAGAATTTATTGAACAAGAAAAATACATCACAAATGGGGATTTCTGTGTCCTCAGGGAGCCATCTAGCTACCAGTTGCTCTGTCCAGGAGGAGAGAGGGAACAGACTGACCTTCAGAGAAGTTTCCTTTGATTATTTTCATGACATCCTGGACCTTCAAGACACTTTAAGGATGTTGACATTTTTTGCATGACTGCTCACCAAAGAATCCCAAGTAACACATTGTATTTTCTGTGTGCTTACTCTAGGAGATGAAGAAGACTTCCTCTGTAGGTCCACACCTCTTTAGGACCAAGCCTCATGCTATAGGAAAAGGCAGCCTACAGCCACAAGCCCAGTCTCTCTGCCTGGTGGGAATAAAGAAGTTCCTGGAGGAGGTTCATCCTCTGAAGGATGAACTGAATTTTTGTGTCACAGCAATGGTGAGAAAGGGAAGACAGAATGGGAGCATTTGGGATGAGGTAAGCACACTGGGCTTCTGCACATGCAGGCTCTGTGCCTGTGGATTCATCCAAGGATGGATTAAAAGTGTTTGAAAAACTATTGCATCTGTACTGAATGTGTACAGACTTGCCTTTACTTGTCAATATTCCCTACACAACATGATACAATGGACACTCAGGATTTACATTGTCTTAGGTATTCTATGTGTGTTAGTGAGCTTCCCACTTGACATAAGCAATTGCAAGGAAGAAAGGTTTATTTTGGCTCACGGTTTCAGAAGCTTCAGTCCATGCCTGCTTGGTCCCAGTATGGGCCCTTGCATCATGGTGGAAACAGGTAGCAGAGGCTTACCCCATGTAGGCCAGGAGCCAAAAAGAGGGTCTCAATTCCCCTTCAAGGACGCACACCCGCTTCCTCCAACCAGGCCTCACCCCCTCAGGAAACATCACCACCACCCAATGTGTCATGGGCTGGTGACCAAACCTCTAGTACACAGTTTTTAGAGAGTAGTTTTGTTCCAAACCATACTTATAAATAACCTAGAGATTATTTAAAGTCTACAGGAGAATATCATGTGCACAGGTTATATAAAAACAACATAACTTTTTGTGTAAGGGATATAAGCTAAATGGAGTTTTCCTGGAACCTGTCCCCCATGTATCCTGAAAAGATCCTAGCATGGGTGGGGAGGAACAGAGCTGGAAGGAAGAGACCTGCTGGAGGGATGGTCAGAAGGCAGGAAGTTCAGGGTCTTGTAAGCTTGCTCCTGGCTTTTGGAATCCTTTGGGAAAGATCCTATATTATAACATCATTTGCATTACTAAGCATTTTCTTTTTATTTTTCTTCCGTATTTCAGGGAAGGGTCTACAGGGTATTCGTGGTCTCACTACTAGATTGGACTCATATTGATTCTCTTGTTTACAGCCTCCAAGTGCTAGGATTACAGGGGTGCACCACCATGCCCACTCTCAGTTGTTGTCTCAGTGTGCCCCAGGAGTGGAGCTGGGACAGCAGGCCCGGGGATCAAACCCTGGTCCCTGTCCCTGCTTGCAGGTGCTTTAATTCGCTGAGCTTTTTGGCCGGCCCTTCTAAGCATTTTCTGTCCACCAGGGTCTGTACTATGTTCAATCGTTTATTTATTTATTTTCAGTGCCAACCAGTGGACTGTGTTTTATTACCCACTCCATTTTATAGGTTAGGAAACTGAGGCACTGAGTGGTTAAGAAACTTGTTCACAGCCACTCATCTGTTAAGTGCTTGAGCTGAGCTTGGATCCCATGGTTCTGACTTTTGAGTCTGCACATTTACATTTCATGTGGTCAGGGCCCACCACGCTATTGGCAGCTGGAGGCCTTGTCCTGCACTGGCCAGCATCCTGCCTGCTTACCCAGTTCTCCCTCGCTTTCATCTTGAACTTGTCGAGCAGCTGAAATTTCCATCCTTTGCAATTTGGTTGCAGAGTGCATATGACTGAGCTGAGATGAATTTGAGTTTAATCTTGCATGCCTAACGAACTCAGAGGTATCTCAGAAATTCTCCTGCTTCTATTAGTGAGATAGTGTGTACGGCTTATTTCCACTGACAGGCAGTTTTATCATTATTTTTAAAGCAGGGACTTGTCTTGAATAGTACAGGTGGTGTCAAAGGAAGAGATAACAAAGCTAGAATAAAATGTCAGTGCAGAAAAGGAGCTAAATATCAGTTAGTCCAGCCCCTGCAGCATAGAGGAAGGACAGGGATCATCTCTCTAGACCCGGAGCCATTGGTTGGCAACGGGTCACCCTGGGTGTCTGCTGAGTGCTGTGACCTGAGAGATCTGGTGGTAACTTTGGGATCAGGGGCACCTGCATTTGAATTCTGCCTCTGCCATCATTCTGGTAGTTGTAGGATCTCAGGCAAGGGGTTTTACCTGTCTGGAGCTAAAAATCACTTTTTGTAAAATGGAATAAGAGAATTCCATTTTCAGAGGAGTTATCAATATTCAGTGCTTATCACAACGTCTGGGGTACAGTAGGCTCTCAACGAATAGTTTCCTGCTCCTACATACAAAGGTAGACTAGGGAGAAAGTGGACTGAGTTTGGGAGCTTATCCTCTTGCAGCAGAGATGGGCGGGCAACCATGTATACTCCTGGCTGGAATAGGCCTATGCGTAAGGTTGTGGGTGGGAAGGAAAGGCAGGGCTGATACTACTTGGAAATTGAGGGGTGGCTCTGTATAGGTGCTCAGGTTTGGCGCAGTTTGTCCCCCTATTTTCGAGGCTCGATCCCAAGTGTGGTCATGCGGAAGGATAAGACCTTTAAGAGGTGAGTCAGAATGTCCACCAGGCCATGGAAGGAGCAGTCCTTAGAAGAGATCTAGGTAGCTGTCATAGGAGTCCTGAGCTCTTGCAAAAGTGACTTGTTACTATAGGGATCCATGAATTGTGCTCTGGCTTCTTGTTTGTTGTATGATCTCTTACTCCTCTTGTTTCTGCCCCTGTCGTTTGGCCCTTCCAGAAGCGGAATCAGTGGAGCTGCATGATCTGGGGCTTTCAATCTCCAAAACTGTGAACCAAATAAACTTTTCTAAATAGAATAGTTTGCCTCAGGTACTACATTGCAATAGCAAAATAGTACAATAAGTAACATTTATGTAGGGCCTTGGAGAATAAGTAGGAGTTTATCATGTAAGTATCAAAGAAAAGGTTTCCAAGTAAAGGAGGCAGGACAGTGATAATAATGACATAATGACAATAACAAAGAAGAAAAATGGGAGTTGCAATTGGCAATTGGAGTTCTTAGAGATTCAGGAGGGCTGGGGGATGGTGCAGTAGAATAAGTGCTTGCCTGGCAAGCACAAGGGCCTGAGTTCAATCCCCAGTTTCACCAAAACAAACAAACAAACAAACAAACAAAGCAACAATAACAAAGAAACAAAAATGAAAACAAAAAACTTAGAGATTCAGCAGGGTTAGTCCAGCAGGCTTAGTCTTGTCCACAAACATATCTCCAATAAATAATTAAAAAGTTTAAATTTGAATGCATATTTTTTCCAGTTCCCCACAAACTCCATTATTTCTTGTACCTCCCAGCTGGCTTGGTCTAAAGCCTTCTGTCACATTCCTAATACGTTCCCAATTACTACTTGAGTTTAGAGTCCTCAAAAACATGGTGGTGAAGGGTACAGACTTTGAAATAAAAGAACTTAGAGCCGAGTTCCAACTTCTCTATATATTTATTTATTAAAATATATAAAATAATGACTGTATTTGTGGAATACAGTGTATGTTGTAAAATGGAAATTTAGTACCTGGCTATAAAATTTGCATCAAAGGATTGTGCTTTAGTGTTTATTGTGAATTGTGAAATGTTGTGGCTTATTCCCAAATTCTCGGCACGGCCCATTGGTTAGTTTAGGTCTTCCAAAAAGAAGATGCCAAGAGGTGTATGATGGATGGAATGTTCTAAAGAATGTTTGTGTCTCCCTCCAAACTTACATTGAAATGCAAACCCCAAGGTGATGGTACTAAGAGATGAGTTCTTTGGCAGGTGATGAGGTCACAGGTTGGAGCTCTTTGGAAGGTTGTTAATGCCCTAGAAAAGAGAACTTTGAGATTTCCCTTACCCTCTTTCTGACATGGGAAGATACAAACAAGAAATCAGCCATCCATAATCTGGCAGAGAGTCCTCACCAGAATCCAACCACTGGCACTTCGACATCAGACTTCTAGTCAATGCGTGTTGTTTCATAGATGCACTGGCTGGTACTTTCTTATACAGCAGCCCAAATTCACTAAGATAAGATATGAGAGATTTACTTGATGAGAAATTTCTGTGAAAGGTAGAGGAGAGGGGGCAGAAGTTAGTGGGAAGAGATTTTACTCATATGTATTTGACATTTGTGAAGAGACAGGGAAGGATAAGTTGGGTAGGAAGAACCTCTGATCATGATGCAGCTCTGGGGAAGTTTCTACCAGGCTGATGTGGACAGCCAAAGTGAGAACTGCCCCTCAGCAGAATCCTGAAGCAGCAGAAGAGGCTCAGACCTTGTGGATGAGTCATGACCTTCTCTCTTAATTGTGTTATATCTTTCTATTTGTATTTCTTCTTTTGAGTTCTTATACTAGGGAGACTAT
>NDGN011556553.1:0-12788 GCA_002564285.1 Tympanoctomys barrerae | reverse complement strand
CGTGTCTCAAGGTATATTGCCCCATGAACCTATTCAACTTCTGTGTAACTCCAGGCTCAGGAGGCTGAATGAGGAGGGTCAGGAGAAGAAGCCCCATCTGGGCGGCCCTGGGGGTACAGTGGGGGCCTGGACTGGGCAGTCAGCAAGATTTTGTCTTAAAAAGCATAAATAAATCAGTATGTAACAGTTGTAAAAATGTGTCTTTAAGATAAGCTTGAATTTGTACATAAAATCTCCATGTTGAGACACATTTTACACGCGATCCAATTAGGTGAGTTACAGCCAAGGCTACAAAACCACTGCAATCTTGTGACTCAGAAGAGTCCAGCGGTGCACACTCAGAGGCAGGGGAAGAGGGACGCCGACCACGTCTCCACTTACGTGGCCAGGGAAGGCTCAAAGATCCGCTGCTGGTGGAGGGCGTAGCCTTCTTATACCTTTCAGATGTAGGAGGAAACAAGCCTTTGTGACCTGGGCCTCCATGTGTAACCGACGCAGCAAAGCTGGGGCCACGGCAGCAATAGCGACCTCGTGTCTTCCCACACCACCGCCTCTACCAGAACCCCTCCGGGTGGAAGAAGGGCACTCACCGCATAGCAAGAAGCCGAACCCAGTCTATTTCTAAAAAGGAAAACTTGGGGCTCTGTTGCTTACTATAGCATAAGAGTGACCCCCAGCCCAGCAAGCACGGCACTCCTGGAGTCTCACCAGCCCCCGTGGGGGAGCCCAGCAATCCCGGTCGGCGGAAAGCTTCAGAGCTAACTCTGACCTGTGCGTTGGTCACGCCTACAGAGCCTGGGCTGTGCAGGGAGCAGGGAGTGCAAACAGGCAAGGGGGGCAGAAAGCAAATGTCCACCTTGAAGCCACCAAAGGGGAAGGACAGATGAACAAACAGAAAATGTAGAAAATTGTTGTGCAGCTGTGGTGTGATGGGAAACATAGTGAATGTTAAGTATTTCTTAAAAGTCTATTTCTCTAAAAGACACATTGCTGCTAATCCCCACGAGCCCTCCCCATGGCTTGTAGCGCTCTCGCTCTGCGGTTCTTGCCGCTCCTGAAGTAGACCCGGATCCTCTTCCCGAGCTGTCTTTAGTTGCACTGTCACAACTGCCTTGATGTCCTAACTCGATTGCAGCATTTACCTGTCAGGGTCACTTTGATTTGGGGGAAGAGCCAAAAGCCACGGGGTGCCAGATCTGGGGAATAAGTGGATCAAGACATGCCGTCCTGTCCTGTCTTGGGAGTCTGCCTTCCTGTTGGACAGTGCTCACCAGCACCATCCACCGTAGTCTCGATCAGGCCTCCAAAGGACACCAAGAAAGATGACATCCGGAAGCGCTTCTGAGCGCAGCAGGTGGGATGGGGTGAGTGCCCAAGAAGCGATGGGAAGGGCGAGCTGGGGGGTCGGCAACGCGTGCTCTGCTCTCATAAATCTTTGATATAAGCATTGCCCTGCATCCTGATTGCCCCACGTACAGGTGGGATCCCATTTATTCTTTGCAGTAGCCCTGGGAAGTAGACACTGACAGGACCCCCACTTTAGCAGTGTGAAAACAGGTTTCCATGGTGCAGTATCTTACCCGTGTTCAGCCAGCGGCTCAGCAGTGAATCTTGAATCCAGAGCCTGGCCTGCTCAGGGGACAGTGTCCTGTGTAGGGGCTGCTCCTGGGCAGCCTGAGTGCCCAGCTCAGGCTCATCTGTAAGTCGCTGTGGTCCTTTACCACTTGAACGCTGTGCAGTCCGCTTCCACTTCCTGCCCATCCCTTCTGCTAGGAGTCCCTACCTCACGCCTTGTTCTTTCCCTCTAGATTTCATTATGTTGGCAGAGGAGTTTCCACATGACTTTCAACCTCCAGAGCCCAGCTTAACATTCCAGAGTAGCAATGATCTTTTTTCTTCATACCTTCTGCCTACGTAGTGTCACCCTGCAAGGACAGTTTGGCATGTCCTTACTCAGGCCCCCGCTGATGACAGACCTTTACTCTGTGTCCCGTTCACAAAGGAATTCCAGCCCCTCTCGCTGGTCAGTCTCCTCCATCTCAGGAGCCTCCTACAGTCGCCCACCCTCCTCTTGTGTCTCACACTGCCTCTGGCCTGGCAGGCCCTCCCTGCTCTCTTCCACTCGTGTGGCTTCCACCTCTCACCGCCTCTCGGTCTGACCACCCTGGACACCTTCCTGCTCTGGATTCCTGGAGCTCTGTCTGCTGCAGCTGTCGCTCAGCCTCATGGAACAGGATCCCGGCAGGTGATGCAGAACTGCATGCCGGGTGGGCGCTGGAAATGCATATTGGAAAGCCTCACAGCATTAGAAATTGAAGGTTGCTGAGAAATGAACATTCAGAGTTTTGGTATTTTTATACATGCACACCTGAAAAGACTATGTCAAAGACCCTGGGGTGCACAGCCTTCACCCGGGCCTGCACACACACAATGCTGTTTCATCTTATGCCTGGGCTCCCCTAGTTCAGTTTGTCACATGTACCAAGCTTTTGTGTGTATTTGGAAACAGGGCCTCCCTACATAGTTCAGGCTGGCCTTGAAGTCACTATGTAGCCCATGCTGGCCACGGACACTGGAGTAATGTTTACAATACATGCACGGGAACGGACATTATTTTAAGTAACAGAAATGAACTATCACACGGAAGGTGCCCAAGCTATGTAACAGCTGATGTTCCCTGCACTCCGGACCCTGCAGGCCTTCAAGGCTACTGCTGGATCCCAGCTGCTGGCCCTCTCGGGAAGCAGGACAGTAGTGGTGAATTTCATCAAACTCCAGAGGAACTTGGGGCAGTTAATGTGTCTTGTGTGCCTTGGGCAGCTGGGGGCTTCTAGCACAGTCTTCTTGCAGCCCAGGAGGGAATAAATTATTTGACCATGCTTAGTGAATGAGGAATAGGGTGGCTCTGGCACCTCCCACCCATCTTTCCTGCCTCTCTTTACCCCTGTGAGCCATTCCCAGGGCACCTAAAGATCCAGGAGTGCACCCTGAAATATCTAGAAAGATAAAGGATGACAGTTTGCACCCTGGACAATGTCTAACAAAAATGTAATGTGTAAAAGTCATTCTTTTCCTCTAAAAAAGCATTTTAGCCTGTCAACTCTTCGGAACAATATCTGTGGTTAAGAAGCACAGAGAATCTCCTTACCCAGGTGCGCTTTCCCCTTTCATCTTATATGGCATTTTGCATCTTTAACTGTGCTCTTCCATTAATAAAAACTCCCCAAACGTGTCTCATTTCTTTCTTGTGTTCTCCCTTAGTGTTTTACACCTTTGCTAATGATTGGAAGGCGGCGGAAGTCGCACCTAAGTGAAACTTGCCAGTGGTGACAAATTAGAGAGTGACAAGAGGTTCAAAGGGAGGGAGACAAGATGAAGGTTGGGAAAGAAGAAATCACACCGCTCCCAATAAATAAGAGAGGTCGTGGAGCCGCGGGGAAGCGCTAACGCCCCAGCTTCCACAGGTAACGACGCTGAGGAGGAGGACAGAGCTCCTTGGGAAGACCTGCATCCCGAAGCTCCTGATGGAAATGCCTGGGATGGTGGCCCTGAGCTAGTGGGAGCGGAAGTCAAGGGGTGCTCGTAGTGACCCTGTGGTGAGCAAATGCTGCAGCACCTTACGGCCATCTTGCTTAGCCTCTGTGGAGACCCTCCCCTTGGATCTGGCTCCTGGAGAGGTGGGCTTGGAATGCCTCCCCGACAGGACCCCTCCAATGCTCCAGCATGCTATCTGTGAAGGCCTCTTCAGGCCCGCGAGGGCGCTCCTGGTGGTCGAGGCCACACTGAAGGCCCAGTGTTGGTGTTTCCCTGACCCTTCAACTTTTGGATGTCCAGGGGGACCAGTGTACAACAGTCATCCTTGACACTCTGTGGCTTTTTATTTCCTTCCTATTAGCCCTGCTACTAAGCAACTAGCATGCATGAGAAATATTAATTCTACTCCTTGCATTGGCCGGCAAAGCAGATACAGTATACTGTATGAATATGGGTCCCAGATACTATATGTTCCAAGGATGGAGCCAGGGGGCCAGGTTTACACAGTGGGTCAACAAGGGGCCCCCACCCTTGACTTCTCAACTCTGTGTATTCCCTCCCGTACCCTGCGCTAAGCTGCTTCTTAGCTGAGGTGTGGACTGGCAACAGCCTGTCCTCACTCACTGTGTCTGAACACAGATCTTGCATTTTCTTCCGACGAGTGGATCCGATCCCACTAGGTCCTGAATCCACTGAGGGATTCCTGTTGTGCTTCTTGTCCTTGTTTCTATCTGTCCCTCCTCCATCTCTACAGCTTCTTTCCATGGTCTCCAGCATCTCCCATCGTGTCTTTCTGAGTCTTGCTCAGCGCCCCTCCTGTTCCCTGCGACATGATTAAGGGAGCAATGCTTCTCACTTTTATTCCATGTCATTGGGCTCAAATATCCATATAGTCCATTAACTAAACCTCAACACAGTGGCAGAGAAAAGAAACTGTGCTTCACACACATCCTGAGCTGCTATTCTCACCGCCACTGAAGACTCCCCTCCTAACAGAGTACTAACTTTGTGAGACGTAGGAGGTGGGAAAAAATAGACACTGCAACTCTGAGCAAAGCATCTTCAGGGAGAAAAAACTTCCTTTTCTGAGTACCTTCCCTACCTACACTTCAAGTGGAGCAGAATGTCACTAAACGCTTGCGGTTAACATTGTCCTTTGGATTGGGTGCAATAGTGATGTTTTTTAAAGCCCAAATGTGGCTCTTCGCAACATTGTCGTTCTCATTGTCACGTCTGACATGCATCAATTTATTCTTGGGCGGCACTCCTGTGTGGGCTTGAACGATAATTCTGTTTATTTTGCATGCCGTGAGGCTCCACGCTGGCAGTGCAGCCTGACTACCTCATCATGAGGAGCCAGGGCGTGGCTGGATGCGCACGTCTCGCTCTTTGTGTGTCCCCTGCACCCTCCCTCCCTGCTGCTCCTGCTCCTGGTCCCCTTCCCATTTGCCTAGACCTAGTTCCATTTTTTCCTTCAATTCTTTTTTGTTACCATCTCCTTCTCCCTCTCTCTCCTCTCTTTATATCTTTTTCCCTTTCCTGTTCTCCCTGCGTCCTATTATCCATGTTCTATTTTGCCCTTTATTCATATTGTACTCTAATATGAGAAGCCGTGTGCTGCTTAGCTTGCATGCCTGAGCTATTTCACTTCATATACTTGATAGTATGGTCTCAAGGTGTGTTGCTTTCCCTACGAATGCCTCACATTTATTGCCCTTTATGGCACAGTAGTACTCCATTCTGTGTCGAAACCAAATAATAATAAATGCTAGTGAAGCTTTAGGGGAAAAGGAACACTTGCACACTGTGGGTGGGATGGTGAGCTAGCTCAGCTATGATGGAAATCTCTTCAGAGATTTCTCAAAAAACAACAACCGCACAAAAGGAATCCATTGGCCGAGCTCTTCCACTTCTAGGCATCTCCTAGAAAGAGCGAGAGTCATCACGTTAGTGACTCCGGCACTCCCTTCCTCACAGCAACTCACAAAAGGCAAATCTTGGAAGTGGCCCGTATGCCCATCAACAGATGAGAGAATAATAACATTTCAGAGCATAGGAAGGGTACGCGTGAGGGGCTCTTGGCGTGTGGTCCTGGGACCTTGGAACGGCAGCTCAGAGCCTTTCTGGAGGCCTCTAAGGGGAAACTATTGCCATCATTACACTGAGGCACGATTGACTTTTCCACTCATGTTTTCTTGTGAGTTCACGACACTCACCGAGCCACGGGACACGGAAGACTGTCTTGCGTGAACAGCTTGTACATCCATATTTTTCTTTTTTTTTTTTTACTTTTATTCTCTAACATGATAAGGATTAATATAACAACACAAGCCAAGGCTCCCTGCCTTCCCTCACAGTTTTAGAAGTGTGTCTTCAGGACAACATAGCACACACCAAGAGCGTGCTAAAAACAAATACACACTTACTGCAGTTCTGGAGGCTGAAAGTCCAGGATCCAGATACTGGCAGATCCGGCGGCTGATGAGGACCAGTTTCCACAGAGGGCATCTTGTCTGTGTCATCAACTTTGCAGATAGCATGAACAAGCCCCCTCCAGACTATTTTAGAAGGGCATAATCGCGTTCAGGAGGGCTCTGTTCCCCTTGATCTAGTGACCACCCAAGTGCCACACGTTCTTATGTCAACACTTGGTTCCAACCTAGGAGAGGACAGAAGGGGAAGCATTTAGATCGCAGCAGAGTGTTCAAAGATCAAGAGAACAGATCCTCTCCGGGATGGTGGCATGAGCCCTACTCACGCATTTGGAATTAGCACCTCATGAAATATCCAGCAAGGAGCCAGCCTGTCACCACGGGGCGTGGTGCTGCATGTGGAGAGAGAGCTGGCGTTCCCCCAGGCGGTTCTGAGTGTATCAGGCTGGGACACGTATCCAGCAGGCTGTCTGCTCACATTGATGAGAAAGAGTAAGGCAGAGAGCAAGGTCCATTCGTGACTTGAACCCTCATTCAGAGCTGACACTCTGCAGAGTAAAGCGTGGAGACGGGGAGCCCAAGTGAAATTTGGATGCTGGGCATCCCAGTTGCTCCCTTTAGCCATACATAGGCAAGGAGGTTCCCTGGTTCTCGTAGCACTCAGTGGCAGCTGTGAGGCTCCATGGCCTCCTCTAGAGCCCACTGTTCCCTACTGCCCAGGACACACCTGGCAGGTGGAGGTATAGAGCCTCACTGAGGGTCTTGCAAAGCCCCCTACCTGACAGTTGTTCTACGAACAGACAGGACAATGTTTTACCTGGTGGCTATGTTTGCAGGGAGTGGCAATTATCTGACACAATAAGAAGCAGAGGACTTTAAGAGAGGAATGAGCTGTCCACTTAGAAAGATCAGTGAAGTTCTGTGGTGACTCACCTGGTCTCCATCAATGTTCTTAAGACTAGCAGCTCACCGCACAGCTCTATATTTCTCAGCAATAGCTGAAAATCTCAGAGCTGTTCTAATGGCCACTCCAGACAATAGCAGAATGTGGCTTATGTGGAATGAAATTTAAAGGGTCCAAACTTTCCAACTACCCTGTCTAGCTGTATGCTGTCCTCCATCTCTGCTGGAGAGGGAAGGTGCTCACCCCCAAGGAAGCTCTCACTTGCTGACCGTGTGGAAAGCCCAAGCGCAGTACCATGGATTCACCTCTTGCCCTGAGCTGTACACCTCCAGAGGGCAAGAAAGTAACTCTGATGTTATTAGCATTAGGTCACAGCACAAATGGATCTATTTTACAACAGACAGAAATGTGTTGGTGCCACAATTAAAAAGCTCAAGCTGCAGAGAAATAGCACGACAACCCTGCTCCGTGCAGCCTGAGTCACGGCAATGCCCGGAGCCAGGCACATAGCACACGCCAAGTGTGCTTGTGAGGACCTCAGCCCAGCTAGCAGCAGGGCATGCCGAGTGTGAGGTGGCCTCAGGCCCGCGCTTCACATGCAAAGAGTGTTTCCTCGCTGCGCCTGGAGTTGTTACGAAGATGAGCAAATGCTGAACGGCAGGCTCTCTCTCCCAGGGTGCCCTTCTTCTACGGGGAGCTACTTAGAACCTAAAATCCTGTAGGTAGGCCTGCTACTCATTGCCCATATTTAATAGCAAAATCAGTGCAGCTGCCAGGGCTTCTGTCTGAACATTAGCTTGCAGGCGCGGTATTCCAGCACTTGAGCTGGAAAAATAGGGTCTAAGAATCAGGACTGGGTATTTTTAGGTAAAACTCATATTTTTAGAATAGTAAGATTTCCACAATACTTAGCATGTGAAATTAATCAGATTACCCAATAAGAGTTGATTTTTACACTTTATATATACATGTATGTGAAAGTTAAAAATTAAAAAGAAGCAAATTTAATCATGTGATAAGCTGGATATGAGATTGGGAAGACATGGAAAGATATAGGGGCTTATTTTAAATATAGAAAATGGAACTTGGTAAATAAAATAGCCTTTGATACAAAAATGCTCCCATACACCTAAATTTAGTCTGCTGAGGATAAATCAGCCAACAACTTAGGACATTATGTTCCTATCTTCTTACTAAAATAGGTGTAGGTTTGATTCACTAAATTAAGGTGTAATTTTGTGTACAAAACCTTTTTCAAAATCCAGTAAAGCAAGCCATTAAGCTCTGCCCTAAGAGCAACTGGAATCTTGGTGTGGTAAAGCATAGGTCATTTTTCTTAAATGCTCAGAGTGAACCCTGAGTATATGAATGCACATAATTTATAAGCTAGCAAACAACTAAAAACCCAGAGCTGTCCAGGGTATGGTATAATGCTATTACAAAACTTCCCAAATTTGTGCCCAGGTCTTGATCCAAAACAGCCATCGCCGGTGTTAGAGAGGCCGCCCGCACGACCGGCCGCCTCGCCATGAGGGTTACGGTGGTTTTTCGAAAGCTTGTGAACTATACAGTGATAAATGTGCTGCAGTGGACCATGAGTTAGGAAGATAAAATAACTGTGGAGATGTACAGTTCCAACCACGGGAGAGAAAGCCCGAGAAGAAAGCATGGGCCGTGTCACTGTTCCCGCCACTCATGCGGGGAAGTAGTTCTCTTACAGGAAAAAAAAAGGGACCAAAAATATAGGTCTCTAATATTACTTTAGTCAATTTTTTCTGACTCCATTAAAACAAACTGACAACTCTTTCACTGGTTTTCTCTATGACAATGATCTTAACAAATACATTTTGATGACAGGAAAAATGATCTAAAACAGAACATTTGTTTCTCTATCAAAAGGGATTTTCCACCTTAATCCCATGTTTTATTTCATTTAAAAATGTCAAATTTGGGATGGGATTGATCTGGGATTATGACCAAAAAGCAGAGAAAGTGTCACAAAGCACCAGATAATCCACTGCAACACTGAGTTGGCATTATTGTAGATCTGGCAATTTTTAATGTTCATCATGTCTTTCCTGACAAAGGGAAAGTTTTAGTTCTTTATTAATTTGGTTATCTGGAAGAGCTTTCCCTATATCACATTGTGTAGTTTAAGCCAAGGAAGAATCAGCCCAGCCAAAATGAGGAGGAACTCGGTGAGCAGAGCAACACGGATTCATTCTTCCCATCAAATTGATTCATTCTTTCCATCAACGCAGTAGCGTTGCTGACTGCGTGTCCAGCCCTTCCAGCGACCTGGGCATACTAGCTCAGTGAAGCCTCACAACTCCCCACGTGGAAGGGGACAGACATGTCCGCGCCTGACAGCAGAGGAAACCCGTCCATGACCCCACTTTGCTGACAAGGAAGTCGGCCCGTACCAAGGTTAGGTGTCTTACCCCGGATCACAAGGGCAGAGGTCGAATTTCACCAGGGCAGCGGGCTCCAGCGCTGGTACCATAAACCACAACCTGATGTCTGTCTGGGTGCAGCGTCCCCTGTGTGTTTCAGACGGAGAGGACAAATGCTCCTGGATCCTGTGTTCAAGGAATTTCAGACTTGTCAGGAAACTATAAACCAAGGAATACACAGATCCACGCTGGGCTGGGAGAAGGGACGCACATTTAAATGCGGGATTGCATTTAAATTGCGAGGAACCTGAAAGAGCAAACAGGTCCTCCCTGAGAAAGCCAGTCTTCTGCTGGGCCTTGAGGGACAGACGGCCCCAGGAAGGCGAAGAGATGGCAAAGAAGGACCCAGCTAGGCGAAAGAGCTTGGAGGGGCCCGCGGGGTAGAAAAGACCTCTTTGCTGCCCAGAACTCAAAAAGCGGACTCGTGGGGTGCTGGAAGGTGGAAGAACACCGAGCTGCTGGCTAGGCAGGGTCTACATCCTGCACTTCAAAACATTAAGCAAAGTATTAATATCAAAACTGTTAGTATTAATACCAAGGTATTAAGCAAAAGAAGGAGCTCTCTGGTTGGCAGGTAGAAAATGAGCCAGGGGACAGCAAGATACAGAAGTAATTAGTTGGCTATGGTCTGCCCCGGCCAGAGGGGACAGACATCCCAGCACTGCAGAAAGAGGCGGGCCTCTCCAGGTAAAATCAGGGAGCAACCCCACTGAAGCTCATTAGTCTCTAGGGAACCTTGGCTCTGGCGAAATCCATGTGCTCAATTGCAGATTTTTTTTTATTGTGCCTTTCAGGTTTTACGCCCTCTGTCAGGTTTACACTAGTGAGACGATACGATGTTTACACGCACGGCTCTGATTTGTTTCCCTTACGAGCACAGCCCCTGCTTTCATCCATGAGCCTGTAAGAGCTGAGACACGGACAGAAATTCTTTCACCTCAGAAAGAATTTTGAGGTCTGGTGCATCTCTGAGCATAAGGGATGTCCTTGCCAATCCGAGATGGGGGAGACGCGAGGGCGCTGGCGGGTTCACTTAGAAATCTAGTGACTGTGCGAATCTTTCCCTTTGATATTTCGTGAGAGCATGTTTGAGGCACACAATGGACATCATGGGAGTTTGTAGCATACGTGACACATCTTCTCTACATCCCCTCCCCTCCTTCCATCTCTCAATGCCCTTTTCTTCTGCAAAAGATGTTCCCTCCTTTCTACTATCTGTGTATGGTAGTATCTGACCATGTAGTGCGGGCTGGCCTTGAACTTATCTTTTATTTTGCTTTTTATTTATATTTTGGGTTTCTCACATAAGAAAAACTAAGTAGTACTTCAGCTTGCGTGTCTGATTTATCTCCCTTGACACTGTGGATGCAGGCTGCATCTGCTGTCCCACGAGAGACTCAGATCCACGCGCCTCTGCCTTAGAGCTGCAGTGTACTATGTGTGAATACATTTTCGTTTTTCATCTGTTCATGGATATATAGGCAGCTTCCGGGATTTACCCACCATGAATTGTCTTTGGTAGTGATGTTTGTTTGTGTGTTTGCTTGTTTGTTTGTTGTCTTTTTTGAGACAGGGTCTCTACGCAGTTCAGGATGGCCTTGAGCTCACTAAGTAGCCCAGGCTGGCCTCAAACTCACAGCCATCTTCCTGCCTCAGCCTCCCAAGCGCTAGTACTATAGGCATGTGCCACCACGCCCGGCTGTGTTCATGGACTTTGAAGCAACTCAGATCTAGTTTTCACCACTGGGGAGGTCCTTCATGTTTCCAGGACACTTGTGGTCCAGGGCCACAGTGTGGCCCATTGTCACGATCTTTGCCACATGGGCTGCCAGGTGGTGCACCAGTCCTGACCCCACAGGCAGGCCCACCATCTATAGCGCATCCCTCAGTAAGATGTGATCCTAAGGGAGTGTTAGCGACAGATACAGTGTCGGAGCCACGCAGTAACATCAGAGATTCTGTCACCCTTAATGTTGCCTGTTCATTCGCCTTGACCTGAGCCACCCAACAGGTTTCATGAGAGAATTATGAAGACACAGGGACAGACAGCTACCTGTGCAGTGTCCACCTCAGGTCTACACAGTATCAATTCAACCCAAAAGCCCCTTTGGCGGGCTCTGTCTTTTCTGAGGAACTTTTCCTTTCTCTTCTTCCTGAAACACAACACCAGTTAAAAGAAGCTCAAGCTTTTGCTGCTATAAATACTTGCAGAAGCCACTGGCCAAGAAAGAATTCCTGACAGCAGCCGGAGCTGAACCTTGGGCACACACAGTCAGCTGCTATTAGATGAGGTGGGCCTGAGGAATGGCTCCGGGGCTCTAAGGCCCCCGAAATGTGCTGGGCCCCAAACCTTGGTCGTCAGCCTGCAGGAACATCTTCTCCTGGAAGAGACTCCTTGTCCTTGTTTCCAGCAAAGATAGTCTTTCAGCACAGAGGACAATAAGGCCTGTGGTCATCACCCATTGCTTTACCAAAGATAGAAGAGGTTTATGCAAGGAGGGTCCAAATTAATTGAAGAAAGTGTTTCCTTTTCTTACAAATTGGGGTTCCATTCTGTTTTCATCCAAGAGAAAGAAAACTGGTGATGTCTCTAGTAAAGATAAAATGAAATGATCGTGCGAATCAGTTTCACGAGCAGCCATCGTGCTAGGCTCTTTACGGATGAGTGAGTGTGACTGCAGCTTTAGTTTTTATTTTGTTAAAAAGAGTACAAATTGGAATTAAAACTGAAAAAATTACAAGTGATACAGATTTTCACTTAACAAAGTAATATAAATTTGTTGTAATACATAGTGCTGTCTTCCAACTAGTTATTCTTATTACCAGATATATGCATGCAAAGTAGGAAGAAAACAGAAAAAAAGAAAGAAATGTATAAGAAATTAAGAAGAGAAAAAGTACAAACAATTGAAAAAAGGTGATGAAACAAATTAAAACACTGGGGCACTTCCCATTGGCTCAGGTGTTTAAGTGCTTGCTTAAGCAAAGCAGTTAGGCTCAGGATTCTGTAGTTTGATCCCCAGATCCGCATACCTTACCAGACCTGCCCTATGAGGCATCTTGACCCAGCCAAAAAAAAAAAATCCTTCTGAACTTTAAAACAAAACAAAACACATTAAAGCGTTAACTGCTTCTTTCCATAGATCAGCAGAAATGCACAGTACAGTTGTCCAAACCATCCTGCTTACATACATAGATAAATCTCTGTACCCCACTCCCTCTGCTATCCTCCTCAACTCAGTAACTCCTTTTGAATAAGTTCATTCTGTTTTACCAGTACGACTGCAGTTTTAAAAGAAAGTAAAGTTCATGGCTGGGGAGATAACTCAGCAGTCTAAGCAGCTGCCTGGTGTACAAGTGCTGGCTACCCAAACCAGGCCTGGTGGCACACACTTGTAATCCTAGAGCTGTAGAGCTGGGGAGGCTGAGATGGAAGATCGCTACAAGTCCAAACTGGGTAGCCAG